>LNAC01000060.1:3953680-4052849 GCA_002007465.1 Ailurus styani | reverse complement strand
TTGTTTCTGAAATTTAATGAACCCAAACCAGTCACTACACACAACTCCTGAAAGTCTCCTTCTGAGAACCTCATACAACCAGAAAAATATTAAGCTATTTTCAAATTATGTTAAAATTGCTTTTTTAAACATTGTACCATTGAAGTTTGGATCTTTATTCCTAAATCTAATATTATTTCTAGACTTATGAATAGTTTGATCCTTTATTTTTGAGGGTAGTTATTTCACATTGTTAAATAGAAATTTAGCAGTTTTCTTTCGAGTGTAAGATACTCTCCAGGAGAGAAAAACACAGTTGTTAAGTTTCAGATAAAGTTGTGAATGAGCATTCAAATGGCCTTCTCTGAAATTCTGCAAGAATTGTAAACTCTGATTTTAGAAAACAGAGGGGTTGCTTGGTCTCCAGTTCAGAGGTAAGATTCACACTACAAGCATAGTGCACACTTTTCCTGGTTGCTACTTACATGTTTTAATTGAGTGTCTCTATAAACCTGTAATTATTAAAGACGAGGAGGTCCTGGGGGGTGTCTATTGCATTCCTTTTAAGGGCTCAAAAATTAGTAAAAGCAATGATTTTACTTCACTGTTGCTGAAGAATGCAATGAGTTGGTGAAAAGTCACGTGGGGTAAATGGTGTCTCTGGAGGGTCCCAGGGTATGTATGTCCATACAGGCTCACCCACCAGACCACTGTGGTCTGCTCTCTGCACACACATCCTGTGGTTTGCTGAGTCAATAATTAAAGTTCCCAAAGCTTCTTCTCCAACAAAAATAATATAGGCCGTAGTAAAGTTGTACTGACTTTGTTGTATAGAGAATGAGACAGAGAAAGAGAATCAGTGAAAGAAGAATTCATTGTTAGATTTATTAAAGCATTGCCATCAACAACAAACGATTATTAAGCACCTACTATGTGTAAGGCAATACACTGACCCCTTTGGATGCAGAGTATAACATGTAAGCCATACCTGTACAGAATTTACAATTTAGCTTAGGAGATGGTGATCTGTAGTCTGTCTGTCTCTACACACATAAATGTGGCTATATAAAAACACAAATTAAGGCAACATGTAGGAAATATCCAGAAGGTGGGACAAATGACAACCATTCCAGAATTTTAAAGAGAAATGGGTCCGTGTCTGATTTTCTGTTTTGGTTTTGGTTTTGGTTTTTCAGTGTGGATACAGAAGAGAAACAGAAGATGTGAGGAGGAAGAAGAAAAGAAAGAATTTCCCCAGCACCATACGTTTTTACTGATGTACATGATTAGAGTCTGAACCACAGCGGTGACTATAAGCATCAGCACAGAAAGACATGAATTTTGGAGATAAGTAGGAGGCCACAGTTCTTACGCTTTTATTATCCCTTCTCAAAAGAGCTTTCCCTGACTACCCATCTCCAGGAATGCTCCTCAAGGGAAAAGGACTAGATTTATTTTTTTTCCCCAATCCACCTTGTATTAATTGTTTTGTAAAATGCAATAAAAATAAGTTAGTAGAAAAATAAAATAGCAAATAAACACTCTCAAGGTTTCAGTATTTTATTATGAAATCCTTCAAACGTAAGATTACATTTTAGTAAACTTCCTAAGAACAAATCTAATGTGGAAAAATAACAAAATAAAATTAAAAACTATAAATGTTCATAAAGTGTGTATATAGTCAAGAAGTACAGAAAATTGCTACTATACTCATAACTTTTTATTGATTTGTAATTATGACTAAAAAAATTAATGAAATAGTGACTCCCAACAATAAAAGCCTATTTTCATACTTTAAAAATAGCATATATCAATATTTAAAGTTTTTAATACAGCAAGTGAGCTTGTTTTTTGCTTGTTAATTTATTTAATCTAGGTTGGATTGATGACAACAGAAGACAACATATATATTTAAACTGCTTCAATGTTTTGTTTTAGTATATTCATAGTAGAGACAACAACATCCCAGAGATATGCTGACAGAAATGACAATAACCATTTAGAACATGCAAAAATCTTCATATTTAATTAATCCCAAATGAAGCAAAGAACTTTGTAGTTTTAAAATCCATAATTGTTCCTTCATTAGTAACCAGTTCCAATCATTGATGCTATAAAGTTAAAGTTAAAATACCTTTCAATGAATTTTATACACATTTGACTTGCAGTTGACAAACTTACCTTAAAATATCATGAGCGATAACTTGGTTTCATTGCACACAGGACTTCACTGACCTCACATCACTTATGACATGAGTGTGATGGTCTCTGTCTAGACAACCCCTACTCACCCGCATGACTATTGCAGCCATGTCAAATTGCTGGAAAAGTTTCTGCACACTCTGAATGTCCATACTTCTTGTCGCAGACCCGGAATGAGCAATTTGTAGACTACACCATTCTACAGATCAGAGAGCAAGTAGCCCTGTTAAAGAGTAATGCCCTCATCCCCACCTTCTGTTTTCTGTTTCAGCTTCCTATGTCTTTCCTTCATAATCCTTATCACCATTTACCTTGTAATCATTATTTGTTTGTTTACTTTTTCCACATCAGTTTTCTCCATTAAAATGTACCTCCATTAGAACAAGGACCATGTCCATCTTGTCACAGCTGTGGCCAGCACCTCATATAGAAGGAATATGTGACTATTTATGAAATGCATTAATTAAGAATTAGTTTAAAGGCACCAAAGGATGATGATGATGTGAGACAGAGGGCAAAGGAAGGAAAGTAACATTTATTCAGTTTTATCATGTTTCAAGCCTCACACAGGGCACGTGACTTGCTTTAACTCATTTCACCCTCACGCTAAAGCTGTGAAACAGATGTTATCATTCCTGCTTTTAAAAAGAAGGAATTGAGTTCAGAGAGGTTAGGAAACTTGTACAGGGTCACATAGCTAGTAAATGATAGAGCTGGGATTTGAAGAATTTGGCTCCAACACTGACAGGATTTGTTGAGTGATTACATGTGTGCAAGAGTCTGGGAAAGGGGGTAACTGATCATACACTAACCCAAAGGAGTATGAAACGTAAAGGAGGAACACTGTGGGATTCAAGAAGGAGTAAACATGCATTTGGTTTGGGCAAGTTTTGTTTTTTATATAATCACTTGCCTATGAGCCTGGGATTGATGTGAAGATAAAGACCAGAGGCTAGAGTTGCTGTGATGTCTGTAATTGACTGTGGGACATTTCCACATATACAGTGTGACAGTCTATGTAAGATACTTGGGCCACACTATAAGCCAGGTTATGCTCATCTCTAATCAAGCATGGACAGTCCAAGAGGAACAGCTGATCCTCTACCCAAGAACTCCAACACACTAAGGGAAATAAGCCAGAGAGAGAAAAACAATGTAAAATCTCGGTTATATGTCAAACCTAAAAAAGTCAAACTTACAGAAACAGAGAGTAGAATGGTGGTTGCCTGGATGTGGGGAGTGGGGGAAATGGGGAGATGTTGGTCAAATAGAACAAACTTTCAGCTATAAGAGGAATAAGTTCTGAGGATATAACGTATAGCATGGTAACTATAAATGATAACACTACTATGTACTCGAAAGTTGTTAAGAGAATAGATCTTAAGTGTTCTTACCACATACACACAAGACAATAACTATGATAACCATATAAGATAATGGATATGTTAATTAACTTGACCGCAGTAATCATTTCACAATGTATATCAAATTATCATCTTGTACATTTTAAATATATGCAATTTTATTTGTCAATTATAGCTCAATAAAGCTAGAGGAAGAAAAGAACCCCATACTCCAGAGGCATCTCCTATGAGTACACTCATTTCTGCCGTCTGGATCTCTAACTAAACCAATGCTATGCTTATTAGCATAGCAATAGTCAGAAATGAGTTTGTATTGGTGAAATGAGTGACTTTTAAATTTTTTCAATGAAATGTGCCTTCAGTGAAAGTAAAAGTATTAATAAGATGTGGATTGGATAAAATACTTTAGAAGAACACCCTACCCATCCCTATGCATGCATAAACAGAGAATAAGAAACCAGTAGAGGGCGCCTGGGTGGCTCAGTGGGTTAAAGCCGCTGCCTTGGGCTCAGGTCATGATCTTAGCGTCCTGGGATGGAGGCCCACATCGGGCTCTCTGCTCAGCGGGGAGCCTGCTTCCTCCTCTCTCTGTCTCTCTGCCTGCCTCTCTGCCTACTTGTAATCTCTCTCTCTGTGTCAAATGAATAAATAAAATCTTTAAAAAAAAAAAAAAGAAAGAAAGAAACCAGCAGAGCCAGTAACCTGCACTCTTAGTGATGCCATTGGTGAGGGTCAGTCATGAACTTGGGAGGACTCAGTTTGTCAGAAGCTGATAATAGGGGTGAATAGAATCTTGGTATCTCCTCAGGTTTGCAGAAGAGATTAAACATAATTTTTCTTTTGTGATTACTTTCTAATAAAAATTCAGATAATAAATGTCTTAAATAAGTAGCAGAATTTGCTCTGAGGCTTGCTTTCATTATTACCTGGTATTGGTAGTGGAGTGTAGCTAGTTCCCTCCCTCCCCCAATTTTTTTCTTTGGCTACTGTTATCCACCAAAAAAGAACCTAAGAGCTGTATTCAAGGCAGCCCACAACAAGTCCACATACAGTTGGTTGGTAGTTCAGACCATCCAGGAAGAGTATGAAAAATGAGAAGACCACAGAACAAATACCAGCTGTTTTTCAGTATCTAGTATTTTCTCCAATGCTGGAGAAAGGGGAGTCCATAGAAAAGTAATCAAAGTGGGGTACCTGGGTGGCTCAGTGGGTTAAAGCCTCTGCCTTCGACTCAGGTCATGATCTCAGGGTTCTGGGATTGAGCCCCGAATTGGGCTCCCTGCTCAGCAGGGATCCTGCTTCCTCCTCTCTCTCTGCCTGCCTCTCTGCCTACTTGTGATCTCTCTCTCTCTCTCTCTCTCTCTGTCAAATAAATAAATAAAAATCTTTAAAAAGAAAGAAAAGTAATCAAAGTAAAGGGAAGAGGAAAGCCAAAACTCAGTTGTCGTCCAAACCAGAGGATTTAAAAGTTTTAAGGAAAGAGCAATGAGCAGTTTCAAAGACTTTTAAAAAGTCTAATAACATCCAGCCTGGGGAAAAGAATTCTGATTTTAACTATTAGTACTTTACTGATGACCTCAGTGGGAGCTGAACAAAGGTAAAGAGCAGATGTAAGGCCTGAAGTCAAATTTCAGTACACTGAATGGTGAATGGGCAATAAGGAAGTAGAAACAATAAAGTGACTTGAGAAGTTTGACTGTTAAAAGCAAAAGAGGGAGTCAGTTGGATGGAGTATGCAAAATAGAAGTGGCTGTTACTTGTATTTTTCTTTTCAGATTCGTGAATCTTGAATACAAGTTGAGGAGGCATTTAAAGGAGCAGCTGATACATGGAGCAAGAACAAAAGGCAGAAAGAAGACTGACCAAGAGGACAGATGAGGGGAAATCCATGGAAAATACAACTGGAGATGTAGGTAAGATTGGTCTGGGTGGACTTGTGTGTTCTTTCTGATTTCAGTTTCACCACGAGGAGGCAAGGAGAGGTGTGTGTGTAATTTGACAGAGCTGAGGGAGGTTTGCTGTGGTAAAATGCGGAGAGAGAAAGACGATGCCTAAGGGTAGTACTAATGATTTGGGGAATTGGATAGGAGACACCATTTCTTTGGAAGGTTGGATCTACCTTGCTTAGATTTATCATGCTATTTCTGCCCTTAAAAAGAATTAAGAGGGGCGCACCTGGTTGGCTCAGTCAATAAAGTGTCAGACTCTGGGTTTCAGCTCAGGTCCTGATCTTCTGGGTAGTGAGATCCAGCCCTACTTCGGGCTCCACGAACGGTAGGGGGTCGGTTTGAGAGTCTCTCCCTCTGCCCTTCCCCACACACCAACGTGCACACATTCTCTCTCTCAAATAAATCAATCTTTAAAAAAAATAAAAATAAAAGAACTAAGAGGGACCACAAGCCATTACTAATTACTAATAAGACTCTCATAGAGACAACCCAGAGAGAATATGTGTACTGCCTAAAATGTCTTCCCTTGGCTTTCTCAGGCAGCAAGTCCCAACCAAAGGCAATTTATTAATGTGTTGCTTACTTGTATCCTTCCAAAGGTGATGGAAAGTTCAACAGTTGTAAGTAAGCTCAACGGTGACAGCAGTATAAACTGTACTAAATAGTAAATGCTTGCATTCTACCGTAATGATATAACTATAAAATTCTTATAAAATTAATGTACAGATAAACTTTGCATTTAAATCAGTCAAAAAGCTGTTTATATACTGCATAGAATTATAAACTCTCCCTATCTTTGATCTGAAGAGAATTCACGAATAACCAGATCAAACCTCTCTTTATGAATATTTTACTTATCATAAAATGAAGTGCTTCTTAAAAGAAAACTTTTTTTTTAAATTGTATTTATTTATTTGTCAGAGAGAGAGCACGAGTCGGGGGCAGGGCAGAGGGAGAAAGAAGCAGGCTCTTCACTGAGCAAGGAACCCATCTGGGACTCCATCCCAGGACCCAGGGATCATGACCTAAGCCAAAATACACACTTAACTGACTGAGCCACCCAGGTGTTCCCAAAAAACAAAACTTATATATGTGCTATACCTGGAATATGTGAAGGCTGTTCTGCAATTTTATTAATGTCTATTACCTAAAACAGGATTTTGTATTTAGGACATATGTAGAGCATTCTAAGAAATATTTGGTAAAGGATTTGACTGTATTCCTTCAGGTACTCCAGCAGAATGTTGCCACTAAGATCTTCAAAATTTTTCTCTCACCACGGCGAGAGGCACTGTGTCCATAGCTGTTAGTGAGCATCCTGTTTACAGCTGATATCCTTACAAACCTGGAGGTATTGTACTTCCCACACCACAGCAGCAAACATGTGTGCATGCACTAACATCCTGTGTGGAAAGCATTTGAGTTTCTAACATCACAACACAGTGTTCTATGAATAAGTGGGAGAATTCCTTCACAGGAGTTCAAACAATTGACCATCACACCTTTTGAAGTTCATAAAAACCTTTTTGATTTTCAAAGGCTTTCCCAATCAAGGAACAATAGAGGCTAGAATTTTCACACAATCATTTAATCCTAAAATGGGGACAAACACAATAGCTGTTTTGTCATAAATTAACATCCCTGACGATTATGAGCCTTTGGTGGAAATCTGAAGAGAACGAAGGGGGGAAAAAAGGTGGGGCAATGATCCAATTTTATTGTTCTTCAGTTTTTTTCAAACTAAGTGGTAGGAATCCCTACCTTCATTTGGGGGAGAACAAGAGAAAAGGAAATGCATATAAATATCTTTGAAAATGTTTTTCTAATACAAATTTCAGAAATATCTCCAAATACTACCTTACTAGATGCACAAACTTTCTCAGATTCTTTACACTGACTTAACTGTAAGAATCAGTTATTCCCAAAGCATACTTTTGGCATACAAAAAAAGCAACTAACTCCTTCAGTCAATTGCAACCTAACTAGAAAAAAGCTGGGATGCCATCAACCTGGAGACTACGTGAGGTTCTGACTCAGATTAATCGTATTATTGAACATCTTTCCCCAGTCTGTTCAAAGACCAGTTGCAATGCCTTCCCACTCAGCACTGGTCCTAGAATAAAGAAACCACGGACCTGCGCTAAGAGGAAATAAGTCATCGTTACGCTATCTAAAATTAAAGTACCTATTCCTGCTTTACAGTTTATCAGATGTTTGGTCCGGATGCTGATTGTTTTAAAAGTCTGTCTAAACATAGTATATTTCCTAAAGGAATGTTAGCAAACTAAACACTTGCTTCCAGTGACAACATCCTAAATTTTATTAACATAACTAAGATAAATGAGTAAACACACTTAGTGCTAGTCAGTATGTGTATTTCCCAGGAAAGCTAAACTCATGACAGAATATGATTTATGTTTTTTACTGTAAATTATTAATTATCAGCCCTAACAAAGAATTTACCTAGTGCTAAATTCTTGGAAGTAAGAAACATTAACCTTCCAATTGTGAATGTAAAGTCATTAACTGCCTTTTTACCTAGCTTCTGATAAAACTATTTGTGTAGCAATAAACAAAAACCAATGAACTTGATAGAACAAACAAGGATCAGAACTCTATTCCCTATCGCATCTTACACATATTTGTGGTTTGGATTTTTTTAGTGAAAAACAACATTTAGGGATGGAAACTTGTGTAAGCCACGATGTTTATTTTCTCAAGGTTGTTTTTATGCTGTAATTTGAAAAGGAATCCACTTTTCTGGACTGAAGCTTTTGCCGTTGGGGATTACAACAGCTTTGCTTAATTTTTCCCCTTTATTTTTAAGTTCCCCACACTTTCATCCTCTTCCTGAGTGAAGAATAATTATTTGGCTGAAATTTATTTTCAGCACATGACTAAAAAAATCTTTTGAAGAAGCTCAAAATAACACAGGAAATACTGAAGGGTTAATGGCCTGACTCCTAGTTATTTAGACTTACAGAAAAAAATTAAATAGATCAATGTGTGTGGTAAGGGCTCTTAAGACATTTTTAATGAAATAAAAATTGTTCTATACAGCAGGTAAACACACCATTCTGGAGGGTATTTGGGGATATTGGGGAGGAATTACAATAACGTAGGTCAGCAAAGCAACACTTAGTACTCTGGAATTGTCTTAAGGAACTGGGTTTCTCAAAGATTTGATTGTGTAATGCCGCTGAGTCACTTAGGAAATTTTGAGACTGAATCCTGTAAGATGCCACTGGGTCCAACAAATATTATGCTTTTCTTCGTCCATCTCTTTCAACACATCTGCATAGTCTTCTTGGTTTGAAGGTCAACCAGCTGCCATATGAGTAACCATAACCGATCTTTCCTGTTAACTGATTTTAGATTTCCGCTTTTCACTTAATTAATAATCCATGCAGAAGTTTGGTCTTTTGTTCATTCTGGTTTACTATGTGATCTGATGAGGCAGTGATCACACAGCTTAAATTGAGAGTTGCCTTTCATTCATTTAGCCTGGCTTCTAGCATAAGCTACAAGTAGTGAAAAGAGTCACTGTAGTCAAAGACTCTTTTTCCTAGAAAGGTACCAAACCATTTATGGTATGACTTTTGAAGTGGTGTTACAGTTGGCAAGAGCCATATAAATGGTATCATATACAAAAGCCAAAAGTTTTTAAGATATTTAAAAATATTTAGGACTAATGTTCTAATGTGAGAAAAAGAGCCTAAAATGTTAGGGGGGAAAAAGGAATAAAATAGCTATGGAAGTTTTAACCTATAACATTTAAACCTCTTGGAAAATGCATATGAGTAAGTTATATCTGAACAGCCTCTCTTTTTTTTTTTTAATGACTAGATTTTAGGTTGAGTTCTAATACTGAAAAAAAAAACCTAAAGAAGATCAGTTTTTAATATTCCTATTTACTTTGATTTATTGATAATACTGGTATTTGATAGCAGGTTCTAAGTCCTTCATCTAGACTTCAGAAATGTTGCTAATAGACCAAAGGTAGATTCTTATACATGACACTATGTCACCCACTCAGGAAGCAATTATTAAACAGGTGTTGCATGCATTGTGCTAATGCTTGGAATTTGGGTACAGAAGAAGTAAAAGACACTGTTCTTAGAGGAATTTTTTTTGAAGATTGATTTATTCATTTGAGAGAGCATGCGGGGGTAGGGTGGAGGGGCAAAGGGAGAGGGAGAGAGAGAATCTCAAGCAGACTCCCTGCTCAACACCTCAGGACTCGATCTCACAATCATGACCCAATCCAAAATCAAGAGTGGAGCCACCCAGGTGCTCCCGTCTTAGAGGAATTTTTAAACTCTTTGACATAAAAGAATGAGTAGCTTTTGTTGCCTCTTCTTCCTCTGACCATTTCCTAAATTCTGCTCACACTGTCTTCTCTTTTGCTTATCATCTTCCACGGACATCCTTTCCTACCAAGTAGGCTTTCCATCCAAGCCTACACTACAACTTATCACTCATTAGGTAATATATCCAAAATATCTATTTTTTATCCCAAGCTCTTGCTCATGTTTCAGGGTTGTGTTTTCCTTTGCCTTCTGGATAGATCCATGTATGTGTCCCACAAGCTCTTTTAGAATTGCAAGTTGATGTATGTTCTCTATGTCCTCTGACTTGTTTCTTCTACTTTCCCTAGGTCTGTTAGTAGCTCACAAAATCAGGAATCCCTCTTATTCATACCATATCACTAATATCATCTAGTGATTGAGTTGAGTTTCTTGAGGTGAGTGATTGAAGGGAGAAGATTTTATCATTCATCTTTTTGTCTCAAGTCCTAAACATGGTACTGGAACATGGTTGCAACTTCATTAAATATTTGTACAGTTTAATTGAAAGGAAGAACACTGCATCAGTTATAGTTTTGAGAGTTGAAGTGAACATAGAATTAAGGCACAAGCACGGAGGAAATAATTCAGGAAAGACAATAAATGCTAATGTGTTTGAACAGGCAAGTTTGGATCCAAGTCTTAAAGGAAATGGTGTCAACATGGCATGGAGGAAATCTCTGTTCCACAGATACAGATAATCTTTTCTGACCTTATGTGGTTATTTCTCAAATATAAGATTTCACAAACGTAAGATTTTGGCCATAAAGGATTGGAAAGATAAAGAAGTCTCAATTTCTGTCATCACTGTTGAAAAGCTATTCAAGATCATGCCATAAAGATGGAGAAATAGCAAACATACTCAAGAATGAGAGATGGAAACACTTTCAGGATATTTTTTACACACCATACACATATATATATACAATCAATTTTGGTTTTGTTTCTTTACCTGAGTTCTTTATAATATCCAGTTATATAAGTTTACTTTCTTCTGGGGTTGTAGACTTTGCCCTGAACTGAGAGGCAGAAAATCCAGGACCTAGCTGTGGTCCCATCTCCAGAAAGCTGGAAAATCTGTTGCCACTGTTCTGGGTCTTGTTTTCTTCTTCTTTAAATACAAAAGCTAAATTAGAATGCATAATTTATAAACTATGTTAGTAATACAACCATTTTTATAATTTAATTTTTTATGGTTCATACTGTCAAAATTCAAAACATAAAGGCATAAGTGAAAAGTCCTGACCCTCAACAATCCATTCTCCAGACAGATGGCACTAAGGCTCCCATTTCTTGTATATCTTTTCTGGGATATTTTAAGAATAGTTATGAAATGTCTTTATAAAATATGTATATGGATATATGTTATGTGAAATAAATATAAAATATATTCATATTTTCTTCTTTTATCAAAATGGGGCATATATTATTCCATTCTGAGCCCTGCATTTTATAATTATATAACTTGGAAATCCTATCACTATATAGATCACCTATCTTCCTTCATAACTGCATGATAATCCATTGCATAAATGTACAATCATTTATTTAACCAGTCCCTATTAGAAGACATTTAGGTTGTTTCAATCTTTTACAATTACAGAAAACACTTCAATGAATAAATTTGTATATAAATTATTTATACAGTGTATTTGTAAAATAGAGCCCCAGAAGTGGAATTGTTGGATCAAAGAATATGTGCATTTATAGTTTTTATAGATCTTGCCAACAGAAGCCCTGACAATTTACATTCTTATTGACAATGTATTTAAAGACCACAAGAGCTGATGTTCCCCCACTCTTACGCTCACAGAGTATATCATTTAAGGTTTTATATTTAAAATTTGATAAGCAAAACATGAGATCTCAGTGTCATTTTAATTTTCATTTCACTTATAATAAATGAATCTTTACACACACATATACTGAACATTTTGTTTGTTTTCTGTAAACCTTGTATTCCTATTCTTTGAAAATATTTCTGTCAGGTTATTGTTGGCTTTTCAATTATTTTAGATACTATTTATATTTGTGTGTGTGTGTGTGTGTGTGTGTGTGTGTGTATACACTCACACATACATATTTGGGAGGGAGAGAGAAAGAGAGAGTATGAGAGTGGAAGGTGGGGGGAGGGACGGAGAGAGAGGGAGAGAGAGAATCCCAACCAGACTCCCTGCTTAGTGTGGAGCGCGACAGAGGGCTCGATCTCAAAATCCCAAGATCATGACCTAAGCAAAATCAAGAGTTGAACACTTGACTGAGCCACCCAGGCACTGTTTATATATTTTAAAAATTAAAATTTTGTTTCAGTTCCAAAAGCTTTTTTTTCTTTAAGTTGTTATTGTCTTTAAATTTTGTACTTAGGGCGTACTACCTTACCCAAACTTATCAACGTATTTTTGGGTATCATTTATCATATTAGAAGGGCCTCTTTCCCCACTCGAAGACTTTCTTGAAAGCCTTTCCATGATTTCTTTCATAGTAAGTTTCCACATCATTTATGTGAAAATCTTATCATAGATATAATGTGATCAGCAGTGGGTTCCCATCCTCACTTAGCCCTCATTTTCAAGTAAGAATTGACTAGATTTCTCACTCCCAGTGAAGTGTGGGTTGAGGCACAAATGGATGGCAAAGCTGGGAAGGAAATACCAGGCAACTCTGTGGAAGTATTCTCTGCTCCTACTCTCCTCAGAGGGAGTTGATAAAATGGTGGCCAACTCTTCTCCAAAATGCTGGGATTGCTGCCGCCAACCACAGACCAAGAGTCTTCCCCATCGATATTTAAGCAGACATGAAATACTGCCATCAGAAGATGATAAACCACAGCCAAGACTGAGTATAGACAGCACGCTGTTTATCACAGAAGTTCGGGCCTACTGGTTTTGTAAGATTATTGCTGTTTAGGTCACTTCATTAACCTCACAGTTATATCTTCTAATCCCACATGTTAAATAATTGAATTTTGACAGTCACTTGCTTTGTGGTGGGGGTCTTATTGTAGCATGATATGATTTCTTTCTGCCTTTTTTTTTTTTTAACATTTCAAGCTATGAAACTTCAGGAATTCATTTTCATATAAAGAACAAAGTCTGCTTAAATTTGACCTTTCTCAATGTTTCCAGTGTCGTTTATACTTCAAAAATAGTGTTTTCCCCTCTGATACAAAATGCCACTTTTATCACACGCTATGTACTGTGTGTGATGTACACAAATGTACAGATAGATTTTTTTTTCTGGATTTGCTGTCCTGTTCATTGAAATGTCTAGTAAAGTGACAGTTACATTGTTTTAGTTCTTGTACTTTTGTAACATGTTCTAACATCTTGTAGAATTATTAACTCCCCACCAACACTAATTCTATTTTTCCTTTATTTTCTGACCATTCTAACATATTTTCAATGAAGTTGAGAATCATCTTGTCTAGTTTCAAACACTATTTTTTATTTGAATAATACTAAATGTATGGATTATACCTTAGTGAGAAGTGACATATTTGATGTTAAGTTTTATCATCTAAGTACACAATATGTTTTTTCTATTTGTTAATGTCTGTGGGGGAGAGGTTCCTCAATGTTGATTGAAAGTTTTTTTCATGTTGATTTGTACATATCATGTAAAGTTTGTTCCTAAGTATTTAATTATTTGGTGGCATGGACATAGAGACTTCCTCAAATACTTTCTGATTGTTGCCTGATTGACACTACTGATTTTGTTCCAGAAAAATTACTGAACTTCCTTACTATTTTTAATATTTGGAGTCTATTTGTTTTTATTTTTAGCAATTCTCTTGAGTTGTCCGTATACCCAATGAAATTATGTACAAATATTGGTAACTTTATCTCTTCCTTTCTAATATTTGTAAGTCTAATTTCTTCCTTTTATCTAATAGTCACACTAGGGCCTCCAGTTCAATATTAAATGTTAGAAATCATAGTGGTCATTCCTGCCTTTACTGCAACTTGTTCTACTGTTTCACCCTTAAGCCTAAACCTAGCATTGGTGTTGAAACATAATATCATATTATATCACAAAGCATCCATCTATCCTTATTTTAAACTTTTATCAAGAATGGAGTGTGCGTATTATAAAATATTTTTTTAATTTTCTTTTAGAATATTGAAAATGTTTTTAACTCCTTTAGGTTCAGTTTTGGTAAATTACATTTCCCCCCAGAATTATTCCTTTAATTTAGATTTTCACATTTTTGGTTTTTTGCATGGAATCGAGAATTAAGGAACGTAATCTCTTAAAATTCCTTTCATTTCCTTTGTGATTATTCCTACATATTTTTAATTTTTAGTTGAAGTATACCCCTTCTTGACTGAATTAGATACAAGTGTATCTACCTTATTGTTGTTTTCCCCCAAAGAACTAGTCAATTGACTTATCAGTTCTACCATTTACTGATTTCCAATCACAATCCACCCTTCTCTTCCTACTTGTTTTTTACACTAATTTCTTCCTAATGCTTTCCATGGATTTAAGTTTTTACTTTCCTGAGCTTATAATGTCCCTTCCTTTGTCTCGGATAAAATTCTACTCGTACTTCCCTAGCTAGGTTCAGATAACTTCTTCTCTGACCCCTTCATCAGAAGCAGTCATGCCTCATCTTTGCTTACATGGCATCTGTACACATTTAATTTGTGGCGTCTCTTATATTTTATCTTATTTTTCTCTATAAATACTTGAGGCCAGGACTCTATCTTGCTTCTCTAATACGCTGCTTATAATATAACAGAACTCAAATAATGTTCAATAATAAATCAATAATACAGTGATTCAGTGAGTAAGAACAATGCTTACCTTTCTTATCCATCATCTTCAGTCACATGTAGAATTTTTATTTTTTTAGCTTAAAATTCAGTGAAATGGATTAAAGCCAAGAGACAGTGAAAATAATTGTTCACAGAGAAGAAGTTCTTCAGGTTATGAATCAGTTACTTCCCAATGGACCGTCAAACTTTTGAAAAAATCAGGAAAGATGTCAAACTATGCACCTGCTTATTCAAAGTGGACTGAAGTTATCGGGCTATTTCTCAATAGATGAAGTACTTAGAATCTTGGACTTTCTTTGCATTAATTTTCTTCAAAGATCTTTTTATATATAAGGTAATTCTTAGCCATTAGTGAAACAGAATCACCTCACCACACACACACACACACACACACACACACACACACAGACTCTGATTTTAGATGTGTCATAAAAGCTTTCCTATTCCTAGAATACCATTTTCATTCAGCTTATTGAAACCTCAAAATCTGGTCTGAGATGTGTTCATTTGCCAAAAGATTACTTCATCTCTCAAAATGGAAATAACATATACTATCAAATAATCAACAGTTATAGACCATCTGCTTTATGCAAATGCTTAAAAGATTAAGTTTGTTGAACTCTATCCATGGAGTATACTGTTGTTTGGGTCTTACAAAATGAAAATTAAGCAGCCCATTGAATGAAAGGTATGGAGAAAGAGAAGGATGGAAACACAAACGTTTTCTTATCCTACTTATTTGCTCATAGCCATCATCTTTATAGCCCTATGTGCCACACCCTGTATTAATATAAGTTTCAGAGCATCTTTAACCTTCAAAAACCAACATGGCATCTATTTATTCAAGTTAACAAATATTAAGTGACTACTGTGTGCCAAGCACTTTTGCAGGTGCTTGGGATATAGCAGTGAATGAAACAGATAAAAATCCCTTTCCTATTGAGCTTACATTTTACTGGGAAAAGCTGAATAATAAACAATAATTGCAATAAACACACAAATTAAATTTTTTTTTAGAGTATGGTAAGTGCTTTGGGAGAATAGAGCAGTTTAAGGGGAGGGTCGAGGATGCCAGAGGTGGGGGAGGTTGCAATTTTAAATAAGATGATCAAGGGCAAGACACACTGAGTCTGTAGGATCACACACCTCAAAAGTTTAAGTGTAAAGGAAGCCAGTCATGAGACTATCTAGAGAAAAAGAGTGCTCTTGGAAGAAACCAGAGCAAAGGCAATAAAATGGGGACATGCTTGGCATGTTCAAGTAGCACTGGGAGGCTAATGTGATGGGAATGAGAGATCAAGGCAGAGAATAGAGAAAGAAATGAAGTCATAGAAATACTGGGGTGAGGGATATAGGTGTTGTTCTTGTAGGAACTGGATTTACTCTGCAAATGAAATGGAAAGACATTGGAAGGCTTTAAGCAGAGGATTGACATAATGTGATTTACAGATTATTCTGACTGTATTAAGAAGAAACTGTAGTGAGGCAAGGGTAGTAACAAGGAGACTTGCTGGGAAACTATTGCAATGATCTGTGGCACTTCAACATTGAGAGTTTGGGGGTGGGGGTGGGGGAGAAGGGAAAACCAGTATGAGGAAAAGTAAGAAGTGGTAACCAAGGGCAGGGGAGGAAAAACCAGGAAAGTGTGATGTCCTCAAAACCAAGAGAAAAAAATATATCTACAAGGAACGATGCATTGACTCTGACAAATGCAGCTGACATGTTAAGTAAGATGAGTCCTGAGAACTGGTTATACATGCATTTAGCAGCATGAATGTTATTGGTGAGCACAGCAAGAGTAGATGGCATGATGAGGGCAAACTCTTGATGGAAGGGCGTTTAAGATCCCTAGTGGCGTTGGCAAAAATGGATTCAAGGGTGGCAAAAAGCAATATGGTCCATAGCATGATAAAGGAAGGAATTGGAAAATAGAGTTTCATGCCAAAAGACTGGCAGGATACACCAAGTGAGGACAGGGAGTGAGTCTGGTAATCATTGATCCAGGCCAATCAGATGGCAGGGAAGATCGTCAAAATGAGCCCATGAGCACAGATGACTTGGCATGAATGTCTTGCTTTTCCTTCTCTCCTCATTGCATGTCTTCAAGAGGCTGTGGCTTATTTGTTCCAAAAAGTACTACCCAAACTCCTCCTCATACTGGAAATTCATAGTCATGGTGACAAGCCCAATATAAACAAAGCCTCTATTTTATAATGCACTCTGTTTTAGGTCACTTGAAATACTGATTTCTTCACAGGTACTTCTAACCTTTGTTGACATGACAGTCCTAGTCATAATATGTATTTTTGCAACACACGGATCTGTCCCTGACGATGTACGCATTTTTCAGCCTGTTTTTGCATACACTAAGCTGTTCCATGTGTATTGCCGGCACTATCTCAGTGAAAGCCCATGACTCATGAACTAGGGCTCTGAGTCATGATCTGAAGTTATGTGAATTACTTTTAACTTGGTGCTTTCCAGCTATCAGCATAAGCCTTGCCTGGTAAGAGCTTTGTTTTGTTTTCCTTCCTAGCACTTGGAACTTGCTTAATTGGTAGTTGATAACTTCCACAGTGTGAATTTTACATGACGGAGTCAAAGTTGGCTCAATGGCAAGCAAAAAGAACAAAACAAGCAGGCACTAAAGAGAAATGGTATTGTGAAAGACATGAGTCTGGAGAAAAATAGAGATGTGGGAGATAAAAGTTTTCTTGTTTGCTTCATTGTAAAACAATTCACTTCATCTTCTCATTGCAGACCATAAATGAAGATGATAACCCTGGAGAACTAGGTAGATAGGGGAAGAGGAGATGGGAAGGAGAAGTCTTGTCTGTTCATGATTCATACATGTGTCTCTGAGATTAAATTGTTGTACCAGAAAGAAACTGGATTAAATAAGATTACATGCAAGAACCCAGTGTTTCTACCGTAGCCTAATGCCTCAGGGGAAAAAAAATCTGAGGTTGTAGCGTCATTTTATATTCTGACACACTCTGGTATTTGAAAGGCTTTATGAACTAGCATCTGAGAAATGGTCCTACAGTTGAAATATCTGGTTTAGGAAACATGTAGACAATGATCTCAGTAAACTCATGTATAGGTTAGAACTGATAGGGAGGGAAACTTTAATTATTAAGGTGTTTAGAAGGAGGATCTTCAAAATGATCTATCATTTCCTTTTTTTTTCCCCCTTTGTTGCTCTACTCCTATTTAATCTTCAATGGTTTTCTGTGGTCATTTTTTCAGT
The DNA here is from genome assembly GCA_002007465.1 of Ailurus styani. Lineage (NCBI taxonomy): Eukaryota > Metazoa > Chordata > Mammalia > Carnivora > Ailuridae > Ailurus > Ailurus styani. Next base: position 4,034,981 of record LNAC01000060.1, on the reverse strand, counting down.
AAAAAAGTTTAATTTTTGCTAAATGCTTCACATAGATTTTCAGACTTTTAAGTAAGGAATACTTTATATTCTGGGAATTCTACAGTCTCTTATTCATAATAGTTTTATATATAGTTAAAACTTCATTATTCATTCTGAATGGATAATACAGAATTAATTTTTATTTCATGCTGTAACATACTATGTTTCTTTTTCAGAAAATTCATCTACTTTTGGTCTATAACAAGATATTAATAAAACAAAAAGGCCAAATGTCATTAGCATCCAGGATAAAGCCAGTCTATGGTTCCATGCTCTTTTATGTCTTACAGATGTGACTAATTCAGAAGCAGATTGCTCTTGAATAGATATACATTGCATTCCACTTTGCAAAAATAGATCTATTTCTTTTTCATTTTTTCTTCTTTACTTTTCCTTTGAAAAATATTCATGGAGTCTCACCTATTGTGTAGGCATTGTGATAGATGTCATAGATAAAGATGTGAATAAGAAACACAGATACATCCCTTGTTCTCATGGACCTTAACATCTAGAGACGTGGATAGTTGTTGAAGAAATCCCAGTTGTCAATGTCATGATGAAAAGTATAATGAATTATATATTAATCTGTGAGTCGGGCTTCCTGAGGAAATCACAGTCCTGGGACCTAAAGTATAATAAGGACAAAGCCAGATGTCAAGGAGATTTGGGGGGGTGAGTACTTCCCAAGCTGAAATTTGGTATAGTGGGTCAGATCATGAACAATCTTGGATTGTTCAGTCCTTGCCCTGAACCCAAACCTGTAGATGCCACAAAGTTAAAAAGGAATTTGATGGATCCCAGAATCTAAATCAAAGACTGTAAAAAGCCCTTGGAGAACCAGAACATAGGTCAGATCCCACAGAACCTAGCTGAACCCTTTCTAGCTCTGTACTGTACTCTTCCCATTATGCTAGCCAACTAAGTGACTGCTCTGCCGTACCAGGTTCAAGGAATTGACAGGAAACATAAGCTCCAGTCCAGGGCATGCCACAGGGGACAGTTCTTCTAGGCCTCACTGGTGCTTGGTGGGTAGGAAGAATAGAATAACCACCTAATGCTGAAGAACTCAGTAGCTTCCGGTCACTGAACTCCTACTGGATAACTGTAAGAAGAAAAGGCAACCCCCAGAAAAAAAGCAGTGATTGGCACAGGTTGAAAGAGGACAGGTTCCAAAGTACAATACTAGAGGCTCTTTTATCCCTCTGTGGCCATTGCTCCAACACACACTGCATTTTTACCAAAAGGTGAATCAGCTATGATCTGAGTTGTCATCTGTCCCTTCAGGTACACATCACCATCAAGAAAAATGCTGATTCCACAAATCTGAACACACAGGCAAAACAAAAATGAAAAACCAGACATCTGAGGAGTACATACAAGCTCTGTGAAAGAGAGACTATATCCATAAGAAAGCAAAATTAATGGACAAGATTAAAATATGCAAAATATCTGTATTGAGAATAAAGAAAGAGGGCGCCTGGGTGGCTCAGTGGGTTAAAGCCGCTGCCTTCGGCTCAGGTCATGATCCCAGGGTCCTGGGATCGAGGCCCACATCCGGCTCTCTGCTCAGCAGGGAGCCTGCTTCTCCTCTCTCCTCTCTCTCTGCCTGCCTCTCTGCCTACTTGTAATCTCTCTCTCTGTGTCAAATGAATAAATAAAATCTTAAAAAAAAAAGAATATTGTAAACAAGCAGTTAAGAAGGCCATTAGAGATATTAAGCATGAAAAATATAATATTGACATAAAGGACTTAATTTCTTAGATTGAGGAAACAAAGCATCAAAAATGATTTCAGAAAAGTTCACAAGTGACTCCTTTAATACTGAGATTCCTATACAAAGTGAAGCAATTTTTCCTCTCCAATCATCGAATATATATTTTAAAATTCCTCCAAGCTTTCTTTATGACTTGTCCTTTAGCAGAAGTAATTCTCTGGTAATTCTCCAGTAACCTTCTGCAAAAAAAAAATCATTTTTTCACAAATAACACAATCATGTATAAATAAATACTTCTTGCATAATCTTCGGCACAGAATATCTAGAGAAAAAAGTGAATGTCTCTTCAATAGCATTCTCAACACAGTTTGCTTATCTTTTCCTTTAATAGAAATAGGATAACATGTTATTCTGTAACATGCTTTTTTCATATAAAATATATATTTTGAATAATGTAACATATGTATACATATATATGTATGTCCATGACCTTATTTATAACTCATCTCTTCTTTTTTAAAAATGTTTTGTCTTGACTTTCTACTTTATTTCAAAAGTATACACAGTTATATGCTCATAAAAAAGCAAATAACATGCAAGCATATATAGAACAAAGTCAATAACCCCTTTCATCCATTTGTCCGTTTATCCTTTTATCTATTTACACATACACACATGAAAAAGTATTTTATATATTCCCAAAGTTGTGAATTCAAGGACTGGAAAAAAAAAGATAGAAAAAGAGGCTTCTACTCAGATAAGTAATGAGAGAGGACTGCATTGGTTTCCATTCCACGTTAGTATATAAATTTAAGCTCTTGTGTTGTAGTTTAAACATAAATGGAATCAGACTACATGACACCACAGTTTATTTTTTCACTGGATAATATTTCTTGGCAACCACCTCAAGTTAGCATATGGAACTAACTTATAGTATTGATGAATGAGAACTTTCTGTCTTACCATTGCATCCCAGATAGCATCTATGTCTTTTACCAGAACTATTTGGAATTCTATTAGGTTGAACCTTATTCTAAAGCTAAACCACATGTTCACCATGAAGAGCTTTCTGAATAAACAGTGGTAATACACAGAAGTCTGTCTGGGACAAACAGTAGCAAACTATAGACAGAATTTGAGTTTTCCTTTCATTGGAGTTTATGGAATTTAATAAGGTTGCAGATGCATCCCCTCTTCTGGGCCGCTCTGGGTCTTTCCAAAAATTGCACTTTAAAAACTAGAATGAATTATGATAAGAATCAAGTAATTATTAGAAAATAATTCCTACAGGGCGCCTGGGTGGCTCAGTGGGTTAAAGCCTCTGCTTTCGGCTCAGGTCATGATCTCAGGGTCCTGGGATCGAGGCCCGCATCGGGCTCCCTGCTCAGCGGGGAGCCTGCTTCCCCCTCTCTCTCTCTGCCTGTCTCTCTGCCTCCTTGTGATCTCTCTCCCTCTGTGAAATAAATAAATAAAATCTTTAAAAAAAAAAAAAAAGAAAAGAATTCCTACAAAAATTGGAAGGGCATATTTAGGGAGTTTTTACAAACACAAAGGAGACAACAATGTTATGGTTACTACCTGATTTTACGGTCACTGCAATTCATAAGTACTCTTTTCTTAACATTGTGTTCATTAAAATAGCCCAACTTTTCTTTTGTGATTATGTCACTAGTTTAGTTTAGCTATATTAGTAATAACTTATTGGTTTGTAGTAAAAAAAATACTATATTTTTCAGAATTTTTGCTATTATACTCATTGTACGATGATGACTTTTTTTGACATTTTATTTTTTATTTTTAAAATTTAAATTCAATTAATTAACTTAAAATGTATTATTGGTTTCAAGGTAGATGTCAGTGATTCATCAGTCTAATACCCAGTGCTCATTACATTACGTGCCTTCCTTAATGTCCATCAACCAATTACTCTATCCTCCTCACCTCCAGCAACCCTCAGTTTGTTTCCTATGATTAAGAGTCTCATGGTTTGTCTCCCTCTCTGATTTAGTCTTGTTTTATTTTTTCCTCTCTTCTCCTATGATCCTGTTTTGTTTCTTAATTCCACATATGAGTGAGATCATATGATAATTGTATTTCTCTAATTGACTTATTTTGCTTAGCATAATACGCTTTAGTTCCATTTATGTCTTTGCAAATGGAAAGGTTTCCTTTTTGATGACTGCATAGTATTCCAGTGTGTGTGTGTGTGTGTGTGTGTGTGTGTGTGTGTTTGTGTGTGTGTGTGTGTACACATATTTATACACCACATCTTCTTTATCCATTCATCTAGGCTCTTTCTATAGTTTGGCTATTGTGGACTTTGCTAATATAAATATTGGGGGGTGTGTGCCCCTTTGGATCACTACATTTGTATCTTTGGGGTAAATGTCCACGAGTATAATTGTTGGGTTGGAGGGTACCTCTCTTTTCAACTTTTTGAGGAACCTCCATACTGTTTTCCAGAGTGGCTGCACCAGCCTGCATTACCACCAACACTGTAGGAGGGTTCCCCTTTCTCTGCATCCTCGCCAACTTCTGTCTTTTCCTGACTTGTTAATTTTAACCATTCTGACTGGTTTGAGGTGGTATCACATTGTGGTTTTGATTTGTATTTCCCTGATGCCAAGTGATGTTGAGCATTTTTTCATGTGTGTGTTGACCATTTGGATATATTCTTTGGAGAAATGTCTATTCATGTCTTTTCCCCATTTTTTTATTGGATTATTTGTTCTTTGGGTGTTGAGTTTGATAAGTTCTTTATAGATTTTGGATACTAGCCCATTATAATGATAATATTATTATACTCATGACATTTTATAGAATTACTGAAAAAACTAGAGATATAAAGTTATTTGGTTCTTCAAACACAGGGCTGTATTCTCCTTTTTAAAACTGGATATTATACAAGCTAACACTTTTATTAGACTTATTAAATCTCATCTTGTTTAAAAAATCAAAAATTTTACAGAGAATCTTTTTCAAATATTATTTTTCTTCAGTTACCTTATATATGAAGATATGAGAACAAAGAGAAAAAAGCAAAAAATATAAAATATAAAGTTAGAGAGCAAAAGGGAGTTTTATATACAGTTTAGTGAAGAGTATATGGTAAAAGACAAGAAATAGTGCTACCGGGCACCTGGGTGGCTCAGTGGGTTAAAGCCTCTGCTCTCGGCCCAGGTCATGATCTCAGCATCCTGGGATCGAGGCCCACGTCGGGCTCTCTGCTCAGCAGGGAGCCTGCTTCCTCCTCTCCCTGTCTCTCTGCCTGCCTCTCTGCCTACTTGTAATCTCTCTCTCTGTGTCAAATAAATAAATAAAATCTTTAAAAAAAAAAAAGAAATAGTGCTACCAACTCACAAATGATTAAATAAACAGTAGTTAAATTAATCAGAATTTCATGTAACCCTTATTTAAAACAAAATAATTATTCCTTCTCCCTGGTTCCAATTGTTTACTTTTGTGTTGTCTCTGCTGCTAAATCTAGATCCTTATAGAATAAGATCCTTATCTTATTCTTCTTTGTCTCTGTAGAAAGGGATGCACAGGATACCTTGGTAGCACTTAGCACATTACATGTTGACTTAATGAAAAAGACTCTTTTTGGATGCCTGGGTGGCTCAGTCGATTAAGTATCTGCTTTCGGCTCAGGTCATGACCCCAGGGTTCTGGGATTGAGCCCCACATCAGGCTTCCTGCTCAGCAGGGGGGTCTGCTTTTCCCTCTCCCACTCCCCCTGCTTGTGTGCTTGCTCTCTCTGTGTCTCTCTCTGTCAAATAAATAAATAAAATCTTTTTTTAAAAAAAGATATTTTTCATGACTACTACCTTCAGGCTTGATAAGAAAACAATCACAATTTTATTTTGCAACATTTCTCCCCTGGGGTAGTAAAAGTTTCCTTGAATCTTTTGTGCATATCATGTCCCAACTGACTTAAATTCATTCTTGTCCTGTCATTGGGAGCACAATTGTTTCTGTTTTAGGATCTTGGGGGGAAAAAAATACATACAGTCTAATTCTAACTTGACTCCTTTAAGTCAAGTTTGTCTTCAGAATATTTTGTAATTATAGTAATACCCTAAAAAAAAATTCTACATTTTATAAGGCTTTATGGTATAATTTTCACATGTATTATTTTATTTAATTTTGTAATAATATTGTAGCATCAGTGCTGTTAAGGAAAAACGTGGAAAAAGTAAGGTAGAAGGACAATTACATGTGCTTTCACTGAATGTCACACTGGGGCATTGTTTAATAGGCTCACCCATGAATTATCGAAATCTCTAGACCAACAAACCCTTTCTTTGACATACACTTTATTACTTATCAGAGTCCAAACTCTTTAATATTACATGTTACCTTGTAGATTTTGTCTGGTAGAGATGCAAATAATTTCTGTTTAGATGAAATTAAAACCAAAAGATATGGTTTTGTTGCCCTTTAGGATGTTATCTAGGTTTGTATTTAACCTAGAAAGCCAACACTTTTTGTTTAGTACATACAAATGCCCAGTTCCTCAAATGCCTTTTGAATCAGTTTACCATCCTATTTCCCTAATTGACGTTGACATTGTCACAGTAATATTGATGTTGACATATACTTAGTCTTTATTTATATAATCCCATGTTTTCTAATGTTCTTGAAAAATTAATCTTTGGTATTTCCATGCTCACTCTCAATTAGCTTCCTTGACTCAATTGTAAAGAAAGAAACGCAGAAAAGCTAGTATAAACAAAATGGGAGCACATACAATCACTTGAATCAGTGTATCCTGTTAATTCTTGGAGGATAACAACTCATAGATCCAAAGTTCTGTAAAAACTATTAATACTAGTTCAACATGAAACACGTATTTAAAAAAAAAAAGAACGAGAGAGAGAGAGAGAGAGAGAGAGTGACATATGATATATGGCCAAATTAAAAAAATTTTTTTAAAGATTTTATTTATTTATTTGACAGAGAGATAGAGAGATCACAAGTAGGCAGAGAGGCAGGCAGAGAGAGAGGAGGAAGCAGGCTCCCTGCCGAGCAGAGAGCCCGATGTGGGCCTCGATCCCAGGACCCTGAGATCATGACCTGAGCCGAAGGCAGAGGCTTTAAACCGCTGAGCCACCCAGGCGCCCGATATATGGCCAAATTAAGATGAAGACAAAAAATGGCTACCCATTTGTGAAACAGAGACATCAACAATTTATTTAAATAGTCATCAGATCAAAAGCAAAACGCAACTCTGGTGAGAGCAAAATCACTTCAAGTAGTGCCTGCCTTTCTTCTGTTTTTAGCTGTTGTCTTTTACAAAAACTAGAGAAGGTTTTTTGTTTGGTTTTGTTTTGTTTTAAAACCCTATAAATTTATTTTTATCAGTGTGGAAGACCAAACTCAGAAACACCTCACCAGAGTCCCCTTACATCTTTTTGACCAGAATTAGATTATATGTCCATTCCTAAACCAATATTTACAAAGTCTTACCTTCTATCATTTGCAATTCATCACCTGGGGCTAGTGCCTAGAACCACCACTCCCCAAGGATAGGGTTATGCAAAGGAAAGTAGTTACCTGAACAAAATACAGTTTGACTTGAAAAGAGAAAGGAGAAAATCCACTGCATAGTAAGCATCCAAGGACATCTACTACAAGACAGCCCTTAGTTTACTTCAGCTCTCTGGTCACAGCTGTCATTCAGAACTGGCTCCATCACCCAAACTTAAATAATATGAGCTCTTCTCCAGGATCTTGAACTCAGAACTAGACAATAAAATTGTTTGGTTTTGAAGATGGTGCCCATGAAAAAAATCCAAGTGGAAAAGTGATGAAGAAGAGAGTTGGAACACCTTGTCTCTGGTGACCGTCATCTCTCCAGATCCTCATGAATCTCTCCCCTTCACATGATTCAGTAATATGATCCAATAAATGTTTCTTTGTCAAAGCTAATTTGCATGGGACTTATGCCACTTAGACCCAGAGAGGTCTTGAGTAATAAAGCAGTGCCTTAAGTGATCTTCTCTGCTCCTGTGTAGTAGCCCATTGCCCATTCCCTTCTCATGTCATAAGAAAGTTCCCTGTGAGGAGGAATGATTTCCTGACTCCACTTTCACCTCTGGGAATGGGCCCAGATTGTTCTTAGCTGGATTAGTACATCCTACCTCCTTGGCTATGGTGATTGCTTCAGAGATCCTGAGTTTATATGAGTCTGACTCAGGACTTCTGCTCAACTTTGAGAGCAAAAAGATTTCCTGTGATGTAACTGAATCTCTGATAAGCCAGCCTGAAGCCAAGTCCACTGTCCAGGTTAGAATCCCAACCCTGCTACTTAACTTCACTGTGCCTCAGTTTCTGCTTCTCTAAAATGGAGATATGACAGTCTTCAGAAAAGTTTTGTAAGAATTAATGAACTAATGCGTGTAAAGCAATTAGACCAGTGCCTGATACGTACTTAGTGTTCAATAAATGCTACCTATTACTATTATTAATCCTTAGATTGTCAGTTACTGAGCAAATACTCTTTTTTTTTTGAGCCCGTTTGTATTGGAATTTCTGTCTCACAGAACAAAAAAAACCCCTAAACTGTATAGATCACATAGAGAAGATGGGGAATTATTCCCTTTTCTCCCATCTAAGACTGCATGCATATGTCCATCATGTCATGCCACCCAGAGGAAGGACATGGCTCAGTTAAGAAAGAGGCAGAATACAACCATATGTAATAAACTTATGTTCTGCATGGTGCTCTAGTCCCTTCCCCAATAACTGTGTCAGAGCCCTACGTAGCTTATTGGTCAGTGGCTCTCAGAATTACCCAGAGACTGTGTTAAAATACACTGGACCTACACTCTGGAGTTTTGATTCAATAAGTCTGCCCATAATTTTGCATTCCAACAAGTTCTCAGGTAATGTTGATGCTGCTTGTCTGCAGACAACACTTTAAGAACCACTGTTCTAAAACATGAAATCCTACCTCACCAGTATGATAGGGGTGTAAAGATGACTGTCTCCTCTACCATTCTAGGTAAACCATAGAGAAGCTTCCTGAAGATGAACGGATTGGCTGAATTAGTAGCCCTACCAGATCCTCGTGTATCAGATTTGCTCTGTTATCGTTTTGTTAAACCATCTTTTCTGGTTTTTCCTATTCATTTATGTCTTCCTTAAAGCAAATATTAAATCAGTAAAACAAGTGCATCTGCCCTTACAGCCCATGAAATGAGTAGAGGTCATGAAAGCTATTAAGATAGAGTAGGAAAATGATTGGGTAGAACAAATTATATTCTTGGAGGCAAATGCCCCATAACAAAGCCAAAAACAAACTATGTATATATACTAAACATAGGAGAAAACTATTAACTGTGTTGAATTAAGATTTATTTTCTGACTTTTGTGAGTGATATTTATCTCCTTGCCAAATACTGCATAAATAAGATTTACAAAAATTATACAAGTTATTCAGATATTTTTAAGGGACTGCTAGTGAGAGAATGTTTTTCAAAACTTTTATAAAAATGAGCAGCAGTTTATAAATCATAGAAAAATATACATAGCATTTGAAGAACATTAGTTTGAGATACTTGTGTTACTTAAATATCCTCATATTTTCTAACATTCCCTTTAAGATATGTAAATTGGAAATCTATGGACCCATTGCAAAATTTTAAAAATAGCAAAAGGTGCAGGTTTGTAGAGATCACACTGAATTAATAAACTTCTTCTAATGATCTTCTCCCAAAACATTTAAGTAGAAACTATTTTCAGTTTTAGCTCTTCATTTTTTAATTACTAGAATACAAAGAATCACTAAACCCAAACCATGTCTTTATCGTCTTCTTTATTTATTTGTTTTGGGTAATCTTAAGACTTAAGGATATCCAGACAAATTCTTTTTAACTTAATGGAAGGAAGGAAGGAAGGAAGGAGAATAAAGAAGAGAGAGAGAGAGAGAGGGAGGGAGAGAGGGAGGGAGGGAGGGAGAGAATGCCATGCTAAAATATCATGAGACATGATTTATCCTCATAGAAAATTTTAATTAATGGCTTAGTAAAACTACCCTAAACTTATGGGTTCATTTAAATATGAAATAAGGCTAAAGTAGTGATACAAAAAACACCATTATGACAAATAACAAGGTCATCCTGGGGTAGGGTTTGGGAATGGGGGACTGGGAACAGGTTGTTAGTGAAGATACGCTAAAGGTATCCAAAGATTCTTAGGGAAGGTATAAGCAACCTGCAAGAGGAGAATATATCACCTTATGCAAGGAAAACACAGGTAAAGGGCCCTAGTAAGGACACACAAAGCACCCTCAAAAGAGTCAACTTTTGAGATGTGCCAGGTAAGCCCAGAGACAAAGAGGTCAGTTCAGGATAATCCTGCTCAAATAAAATTTTTTTTGTTCCTGTTCCCTCCCCTGCTGCCTTACAGCTCCACCTATCCCCCAGAAGAGTCAGAAAGAGGAGATGAATGGCAGAGAAAAAGACAACCACACTGCCCCCACCCCATAGAAGCCTAAATAGGAAAAGGGGATAGCTTGTATACTGAATGTACTTGGAAATTTTGACTATTACAAAGGACAGGAACTGTAATTTCTGATTGAGAAAGTATTTGCAATTTAAAGTGACCATGAGAGAAAAATAACAGTACTAGAGTTTTCTTTTTTTTTTTTAAGATTTTTTTTATTTATTTATTTGACAGAGAGCGAGAGATCACAAGTAGGCAGAGAGGCAAACAGAGAGAGAGAGGAGGAAGCAGGCTCCCTGCTGAGCAGAGAGCCCAATGCGGGCCTTGATCCCAGGACCCTGAGATCATGACCTGAGCCGAAGGCAGAGGCTTTAACCCACTGAGCCACCCAGGCACCCAGTACTAGAGCTTTCAAAGAAGCAGTAGATCACCTCCCACCAAACTTTAAAAGTACATTGTCTCTACACTCATTTTTTCTATGTGCTTAACATGCCAATTACAATCCCATAAAATGTTACATTTGTAAATTTCATCACAGTTATAACTACTTGTTTGATGTCTGATTATTCCATGACAGATGTCTTGTAGCTTTATCCCTAAACCAAGAATTCGGGATACCCTTCTCCTGTTGGTCTTCCAATTTCATACTATTTTCCAGACATGTCATAGCCAATATCTTCTCTCAACTTCTGCTCCTGCTGTTTTTCGCATCTGTGACATCTCTACTTATTTAATTCACTAAGCTGAAGAACTTAAATTCTACCTAGCTTTAAGGTCCATCTCACATCTTTCTTTCTCCATGAATTATTTCTCACAGTTCCATGCCCCATTATATTCTTGGAACTTCTCTAATATTCACATTTTCAAGTATTGAGTTATCTTTCCAACAGTATTATACTATCTTTTTGAGTACAGGGTAACTTATATAGGGCGGCAGAATGGTGCAGTTGGTTAAGCATCCAGCTCTGGGTTTCAGCTCAGGGCATCATCTCAGGATCGTAAGATAGAGTCCCACAACTGGCTGTGTGCTTAGGTCAGAGTCTGGTGAAGATTCTCCCTCTCCCTCTGTTCCTCCCTGCTCCCCCACATGCTCTCTCTCTGAGTCAAATAAATAAACCTTTAAAAAATTCATTGGTTTCCCCCAAAATAATATTTTTAAGAGTCTACTTTAGGTCAAACACTAAGGTAAGTATGAGTTAAAAAATGTGTGTGGATTTTGACATGATGTCACCTGCAGGATATCTTGTACATATGGTGGAAGCAGTCACCAGTGTTCCAAATGTACATTTAGTTTTATGAGGCTTATTCTATTCTATTCTATTCTATTCTATTCTATTCTATTCTATTCTATTCTATTCTATATTATTCTATTCTTCTACTTTGATAGAAAGGAAGCCCAAATAACATTGTGCTCCATTTAAATTCTGCAGGTTTTATTGTCCAGTAGTTTCACAAATTCTGGGTCTGTGTGCTCATTGCAGTTTTCAGACTGTCATTAGAAAGCAAAGTTCATGGGGCTCCTGGGTGGCTCAGTCAGTTAAGCATTCAACTCTTGATTTCAGCTCAGGTCGTGATCTCAGGGTCATGATCTCAGTATTGTGAGATGGAACCCCGCACCAAGCTCCACACTCCACACTCCCTTTCCTGACCAATTTTTCATGATCTCTTCCTCTGTTTTCTTCTTTTTGTTATTCATCATAGTTAAAAATTATTGTTTGCAACCAACAGAAGTTTAACATGCATAACACCAACAATAAATGTATAAAAAAGAATAGTTTGAAGAAAGTATGCTGAAATGCTGACAGTGATTGTGTTAAGATATATTGCGATGACGAGCATTTGGTTACTTTTGTTTATTTTTGATGAGTTCATTAATGCGTATATATGTGTATAACAAAAGCCTAATCATTAAGAGTTAACTTTATGAAATGTATACTATCCCCTTTCCTTTTACTGGACTTTAAACCTAAATAAATCCTAGGCTTCTTTTTATTTTACTACTACTGTGTATGTACATAAGTACGTCAAAGGGGAACTGGGAAACATTGTTTCAGGGATATAGCTGATTATATTCACGGTATTTAAAAAGATTATTCATGGGCGCCTGGGTGGCTCAGTCGTTAAGCCTCTGCCTTCGGCTAAGGTCATGATCCCAGGGTCCTGGGATCGAGCCCCACACCGGGCTCCCTGCTCTGCAAGAAGCTTATTTCTCCCTCTCTCCCTCCCCCTGCTTGTGTGTCCCTCTCTTGCTGTGTTTCTGTCAAACAAATAAATAAAATCTTTAAAAAAAAGATTATTTATGAAAATTTCCAGTAATACTTTATTCTTTTAATGAGCAAAGCAGTGAGCTAGGCCAAACCATTTTTTAATCAAGCAATTTTAAGAGACAACTTGCCCACATGCTGATAACATCAAAAGTAAATATTTCAGTTGCTTAAATAAATGCATTAAAAAGTCTTCTAGGACATCTCAAAAACTATTTCTGTCAGTGCAAATACAAAAGTACTGTATCTGAGCCATGTTCATAGTTGTTTATTTTAAGTGTGGTGCATTGTACTGTGTTTTATCTCAACTTAAAAGTTCAGATAAACATTAAATTCTTTATACTGTTAAATTAAAAAGACATAAAGCTAATTGTATTTTTCGAGAAAATCACAAACCATGAACATAATATGAGTGGTTGAATATCTGGTTCTTCTTTCCAATGTGTTAGTGTTGTATTATTTTATTGATCCTCAAAGTTTTCCTATACATATTTAGTTATGTCTCTTAACCTCTGAGCCATCTCTCTCTCTCTGTTTTGTTTTTATTTCTATTTTTTGTCTGCTAAATTTCTATCTCTTTGAAGCCACTACCTACTTTGAGGTTTAGCCTGGGGTAGCATTCTGTTTTGTAAGCCAAGACCTAACCTGGGAGAGATAATCACAATTACATTATAGTGTGAAGGATTCTTCATTCTAGCATAAATATTTCATGCATATAAACCTTACCACTCACTCACAGTTTTTTGTTTATCTCAGTACAGAAAAATACGTTATAATGCATGCCTCCTTCTCTCATGAAGTTCTTCAGTGAGGAGAAAAGCATGCACTATACATAAATTCTAAAATGCACTAGAATTAAGACCTAAAAAGCAGAATTTTTGAAGGTTAAAACAACTCTGGCTAACAAAACTGCAATGAGAACTACAAAAAAAGTATTAATGGAATTATTTAAAGTCATTCTTTGAAACATTTAAGAAGTCACATTTTCATTAATTGCAGTAAAAGAATAAAAGGATAATTAGTGCTGAAATATGATCTTTAAAATTTTTAGTTTCCACTATTTCCTATAATAAAATAATAATAATAAGCCTAATGAACTAAAGTATTTTATCATCTTAAACTAACAAAAATTATCTATGCCTTTTAATACTTATTAATTTAATAAATATTTCCCAAGTGCCTACTAGATTTGAGGTTATTGAGCTGAGCTTTGGGGACACAGTAATGAAAGATGCAGTCCCTACTCTTGGTGAAATTTCAGGAAGACAAGTGAACCAGTAATTTCAATATAATATGGTAAATGTTACAATGGTATCAGAGTTACATATGGAAATGAAATCTATCCCAGTTTTAAAGGTTTGGGAAAGGTGTCAGGAGAAGGTGGCAGACAAACTAAGACCACTTCTCTATGAAAAAAAAAAGAGGCATTTATTTAGCAGTGGACAGTAACCTTATATTGAGACAATATTTATTTTGTCAACAAATAGGTGAAATAGTCATAAATAATGTAGCATTTAAGGTAAGAAAAAAGAAAAGACTAAAAAACAGAAAAAGGAATTGAAACACAAAGATGAAGAAGAAAGGCGAGTATTTAAAATTGGATGGTTAAGTAAAGAAAACTCCTCCTAATTCTTTTAAAAATACCCTCTAATAGTCAAACAAGAAACAGAGGCACAAATTCCATCTTCAATGAAGGTAGGCAAGAGAATATATCTGCAACCCCATCCATAATAGATTATAAACTTAGAAAGCAGATAAAGAAACAGAATATGACTTAGCAGAAAGAAGAGAGTTGAAATCCATGTGCTTATGACAAAGAATCCCAATGCAAAATAATATGGTTTGTTGTTCAGATCTCCTGAAAGTCTCAGTAATCGGAGATGTCAGGTATCTCTGAAGGCAAGCATGTCAAGGCTTAAAGACAGCAGGAATATTTATAAATCTTTAAAAGAAGCAGTAAAACTCTGTCCCCTCTCTCTGCCTTTAGATAACTTTTCCTCAAGTACACTCAAGGAAATGGATTTCTTTTTTTCCTAAGAGAAATTGAATCTGAATTATTTCGACTTAGAAAACAAGACCAAGAGTAATTCTGGAATAAGATATTGGGCTTAATTTCTGTATGGTGATGTGGGGAGAGTAGGATGGAATTTAGCAAAAATTTCCATACTCAACAGTGAGCTAAACAGCAACTGGATCTATCCAGCCCCCAAATGCCACCTGTTAGACTTACAACTTCAGAGCAGGAGCCTGAAGGATCTTTCTCTAGGAACACTAAACTCCCAACAAAAATTACATCAGCCCACCAGTCCAATGAACAAATCTGCCCCAACACAAAAAAAGCTTCCAACCCCTCTATTAATGCTTCACTCTTGAATAAATATTGACCACTAGAGAATATTAAAGGACAGTCTGAAACATGAAAGACAATGACCAAAGCAAACTATGAAGTACACTTCAGAGAAACCTAAGATGATACAGGAAAAAAAAGAAAATATGGAAAGAACTGTGATCAATATTCTCAAAAGATGAGATGATTTTACTTCTGTGAAACAATGTTAAGATTCTATGAAAAATAGGAATAATCAGAAAACAAAAGAAAAAAAGTTCTTGGAAATTTAAAATAATAACCAAACAGAATATTTAATAAATGGGTTAGAACATAAAGTCAAGAAAATCTCATAGGAAAAAGAGTTTAAAAGCCAAAAATGATAGTAAATATAAAAACAAAAAAAGAAAATTGGAAAATTGATCTAAGATGTCCTACATTCAACAAGCACCTATTCCAAAAAGAATTAATAAAAAAGAGAATGAGGGAAAATTTTCCCCTCCCAAAAAGTAAAAGATGAAGAGGAATATTTCTCAAAATGAGGAAAATGATCTCTATATAGACAAGTGAGTAGTCAATAAATTAATAAGGGCAGAGGGACTTAAACCAGCTCATTTTATTATGAAATCTAAAAAACAAAAAATTCTAACAGCTTCTAGATTTTTTTTAAAAATAAAATTACATAAGAGCACTGGGAATAGACTTCTTAACTACAAAATTAAATGCCAAAGACCATTCCATCAAGACTTTTAGTGAAAAAGATTCTTAATACTAAATTCTATAGCCAACCAAAATATCAATCAGGTAAAATAAGGTAAAAATAGGGACTTTGCAAGTATTCAAAGACTCAAAAAAAAAAGTCCTTCTTTTTTTATCCTTTTTCAGGAAGCTATTGGAGAAATTTCTCTTCTAAAATGTGTGATTAGGCAAAGAAGAAAAAGCATGAGTCCTGAGAAATTGAGGTCAAACATGGGTGATATATGAAAGAAATTCCATGGTCAAGGGCAAACCTACACAGCAATTGGTTCAGATTAGAAGAGGATGGATGGTTTCAAGAGAAAAATCTTCCATTAAAAAAGGAAATGAAAGATAATTTGATAGGTTTAAATGAAAAATCTATTGAGAAACTTTGCAGGACTACTGCAACTGGTAGAAAACTTAACTCCTGATTCAAAGAAACCAAATAAATGAAAAATGTAAGGCAATAATTAACTCCAGAAAAAATTTTAAAGTGCAGATAAAGACCCTACATCCACACCATTTAGCTCAGCAATGAAAAAGGTTTGCATAGGGCGCCTGTGTGGCTCAGTGGGTTAAAGCCTCTGCCTTCAGCTCAGATCATGATCTCAGGGTCCTGGGATCCAGGCCCACAATGGGCTCTCTGCTCAGCAGGGAGCCTGCTTCCTCCTCTCTGTCTGCCTGCCTCTCTGCCTACTTGTGATCTCTCTCTCTCTCTCTCTCTCTGTGTCAAATAAATAAATCTTTTAAAAAAGAAAGAAAGAAAGAAAGAAAAAGCATAGTCATGTTAATAATCCTAACTATGGATTTTAAAAATTGAGTTGTAACCATATTGGGTTGATATGGGAATGATAAGGGGAATGTAAAAGAACTAAAAGTTCTACCTACTTTAAGAGAATGTACATGTAAAATACATAAAATGAATGCACCAAAAGCATCAATGCTTTGACAGTATTTAGGAATATGTAAGCAAACACCACAAAATAGTAGAAAAGTTCAAAATAGTTGCCTTTAAGTAGTAGTGAGAGCAAGGAAACTATGAAAGGAGGGGATGTCTGGTTTTATTTGTTTGTTAAAACTTTAAAAACCTATGAGAATGTATTACTTGGATGATAGTAAAAAAACGTTCAGTATAATAAAAATGTTACAGGATATTTAATATGGTTGACCATAGAGCTCTACACAGAAAGTGGAAAACAACACAGCTAACCCTCCTATTTTTTCTATCAGTTCTTTAACTGTGCAGCTGGCCTTTCAAAGAAAACATCATCTATTAGTGAGTACCCAGCAATTTAATTTCATAAACACGTTTTCTCACCAAGTCTCCAATCTCAGCACAGGCATAAATCCAAATTGTTTAGGAGTTTCAATCTGGTAAATGTTGACAGAAGTCTCAGGATATTTCTATAAGATATTTACAAATGAAACAAGGAGGAAACATAGGTCCATTTCTTTGGAGGGTATTACATAACATGTGATTTTCTGGTATTTTTATAAATGATGAACCATCTATAAGAATGTTCATTTTTCTTTTTAGAGATATTCCTACACTCTCAGGAATCAGGGGATCTCCTGATCAACCTGACAGACAAACTATTCCAGATATTTTATATTTATTTCCAGTTAAGCTTACTTTTAGAAGTTAGTATTGCCAGGGTGTACATACTAACTGAGATCCTCTCTCCCACTCCCTCTGCCCCTCCCCGCCCCCCTCTTACTCACTCTCTCCAAAATAATAAATAATTTTTAAAATATTTATCTCTTAATTAAAAAAAAGTCAGTAATGTGCCAAAACCTCCAATAAATTAGTTACACATATTATTTCCTTTAATCACTATAATCTTGTGAGATAAACATTCTTTTGACAGCAGAGGTTCAAGGTTATATGACCATCCATGGTCACACAATTGTCATGGAACACAGCCTGGTCCTTCCGCCACTTCTTCAGAAGATGGTAGAAACTCTTTTCTAGTCAGTATGTAATGTTACAAGGTTTCCAAATATTTGTTGAGTAATCTTGATCTGTACTTTAATGTCAACAGAGATTAAATGTTCCTTTTACTCAGAAGATTTATTAAATCTGATTTGATACATTTAATCTGTTTATACCTCTATTTACCAACACAGTCAAATCTAAAGAAGCGAGAACACAGCTAAAGGAATATTCAGTTTAATAGAGTCCAAAACTAGTTTCTATCTGCTAAAGTTATCTAGAGGAACATGGAGTGACGTCTGCATCTTACTCTGAAATGCATCAGAAAATCAGATGGATTGGTGAAAAATAGAAAAAAAAGACAGATGATAAAGCAAGTATAGTAAAATGTTGATTGTAGAAAATATAGATGTTCACTGTAAAATTGTTTCAGCTTTTCTACTTCTATTAGGAAACTTTCATAATAAAATATTGGAGAAAAGAACTAAATCATTTGGATCACGCTAATAGAAATGTAATGAGAGCTACAAATTAAAGTCACAAATATAATTTCACATTTCCTGTAGCCACATTAAAAAAGAGAAAAAGAAACAGGTAAAATTAATGTTAATAATATATATTATTTAACTCAATGCATTCAAATATTATTTTCAACATGTAATCAATAAAACATTAATGAGAAATTTTATATTCTTTTTTCATAATAACTCTTCAAAATCTAGTGTATATATTCCCCTTAAAGCACATCTCAATTGAGGCTAACCACATTTTACATGCTAAACAGCTACATGTGACTGCTGACTACTTTATTACCAGGGCAGATCTCCATATAAATACATTTGCTACCCTTTACATAAATTTATGTGAAGCAGCCACATAAAGCAAATATAGTAAAAGAAAAATAATTTCAAAGAGAATTATAATGTGATAAATTATGACCACTTTACAGCAAATCTCTTGGCTAAAAAAAATATTTACCTAAAAGTTTTATATATTTCAAAAAAATATTTTAATAAGATTTTTCTGCTTATTTTTGAGAGTATGAAATAATCTATTTGACAAGTGAATGTGGAATGAGGACTTAAATCACACTTAAAACATAAAAACTACAATTGTTTCCTCCATCTACTCATCTTTATTTTTCCACAATTGTATACATAGTCGTGTACAAACAACAACAACAACAACCTTTTTTTCCAAGCCTTAAGAAATATTTTGCTAGGGCGCCTGGGTGGCTCAGTCCGTCAAGCATCTGCCTTTGGTTCAGGTCATAATCCCACATCCAGGGATCAAGGCCAGCATCAGGCTCCCTGCTCAGCAGAGAGCCTGCTTCTCTCTCTGCCCCTACCCCAATATGAGCACGCACGCACGCACGCACGCACACACACATTCTCTCTCTCCCTTGCAAAAATAAATAAATAAAATCTTTAAAAAAAAAAAGAAATATTTTTGCTAGATTTGTGGCATTTTCTCAGTATTTTCTGTCTTTTAAACGTCTACTATGATAACATACTTCTTAATACTAATACTCAGCACACTCCAGAAATAAAAGTCGAAAGACAAATACTGACATTGTATGAGATGATACAATTTCTTTGTGTTTTACGACCAGTAGTCTTCTTGCAGTTGAATTTTTTTTTAATTTCTAAGATTAGAAATAACAGAATTATTGATCTTTCTCTAGAGAGTGAGACTATTATCCAAAATCTTAATGATCACAAAAATATAAAGGGTCTTCTGCAGCATATCTATTGGGAAAATTTTAATGAAGAGTTTTTGTCCTATCATTCCTTGTGGCTTAAAGCAAATATGATTATAATCCCCAAATTTCTCACTGAGAAGACAAATATCAATTTTGAAATAGATTAGATTAATATGATACACTAAGATTAATATGATTTAGCCAATTAAATGAGTTTTATAGATAGAAATACATTAGGGAACAAAGTACATCCCCATTAAATTTAAAGCCGAAGGCAGCCTGCATCTAATGACTGGATGCTAGGGTCCAAAGGCCAGGAGTTTGGGACAATCCTGAAGCTGGAGCTGAGATGTCTCCAGAGCTCCCTAAAACATCATTTGACTCTGTTTCAACTGTAGCACAGTTCAGATTCTCCCTCTGTCCAAACTTGCTGTCTTCATTCTCTCACAGGTGTTTCTAAGAGCACGTTCTAATAAATTTCCTGCATACAAATGTCCTCCTCAGACTAATTCTGGCGAGTGGGCCGCAAGCTTCAGTGAGAAGTCATTTCCACCCTAGCCATTTAATTGTATGCATGAGTTCTTCACAGTCTCTTTTCTCCTTCTGCCAGCACCTCATGTGTCACCTATTCCAAATGATATAGCTGCAAGTGGTGAGACCTAGTGCACTGGTGACTGTATAGAAAAAAACTTCTTCCCTCCTGGTCTCCTATTGACCTATGTTAGATAAGCAGTGGCGAGAGACAAGCACACCTTTATGTTATTCTGCAACGCTTAGCCTCTCTTGGCTAACAGTATCCATAAGCACACCCTTCTCTTTTAGATAATATATTTTCTTGGGAACAAATGGAAGTCAGTTTCCTGGGTTGCATTTCCTAACACAAAATGAATCCAGAAATTCTGTGATAATCATTTTGACAACTAAGAAAACATTTTCCCCCCATTCTTACATTTCTTTTCTTACCTTTGGGTTCTCAAATTTTTATAATGAAAAATATTTGGAGATTTTTTTCTGTAAATTTGGCAGTTCCAGATTTTATATGCTTTAGTAAAAAAAAATGGAGGAAATACCACCTTAGAGGTGATTATGATTATGAAATAATGTATTAGAAAATCTCTAGGATATTGTAGACGATAAATGTTAGTTCCTTTTTTGTCTTCCTTTCCTGTAATAAAAAATGTCAGTTAAATAAAGCAACACTTTAGTTTTACCTACTTGATAGGGTGTTGCCACATGGATAATCTCAAAAGAAAGATCCTCTAAAATTCGGAGTAAATAAAGCAATTAGTCCCAGACAGGAAGGGCATGGTTTACTTCACAAGTGAGTAAACAGTGTCTACAGGATTCTGCTATTTATAAGTAGAAGTTCATACTGACATCTGTAAGTAAAATCACTTGTAATTTTCAGCTATTAGCACCTCATTTTCTTTCTCTTACTGTAAAGTAATGCAGTTCTTTACCTTTTACCCTGTTGTAGAATATTTCTACATGTAGAACAATATGTTGTTGGTTTAGAATTGGTTTTAAGCAGAAGTTGCAAACTGAATGGTAATGAGGGCCAGAAAGGCATTGTAACTAAGTAAAGTGAACCAGGTTTAAGAAAAAAAAGAAAAGTAACACATAGTTCTCTAAGCTTTCTTTAATTTTCTCAATTTGGTAGAGCATGGCTCCCAACATCCAGGTTATGGTCTTTAAATACCAGTCCTCACTCAAAGGAGCCAGGATTCCTGAAATGGCAGATTCTACATCTGGGAAAATGTGCAAGATGAGATTGGGACAGTTTGTCCAACAGGTAACAAAGGAATTTTCAAAGTTCACTAGGGTGAAGTCAAATTAAGCAAAAGACAGAAAATTATAAATCTTAATAAAGACAATAACCTCTACAAATTGAAACATAAGAAATATGTTTAAATACACGAGCTCATAATACTAAAAAATACAAATAGTCTCAAATGGAGGTGCTAATTATTTTGAGAAACTCATAAATAGAGGAAAAGAATCAAGCATTTATTCAGCCTTCCCTGTAAGAACTGTACCACTATATAAACAAATAACAAACAAGAGGATGTTTTTCTTATTAGAGGTATTGAATGAAGACGGAATAGTTTAATTAGACTATCAACATTTTGCAACCTTTATTGAACTGATGGATCCTGGCACTGAACACACATTAATGAGAGAGAGATCTTGAGATTATTATTTCCAAAAAGTTTCAAGCCAGTTTACAAGAAATACAGACACTAGAGTAACATGCTAAATTTTATCATAGTAAATCAGCAAATTTCTAACTGTGACAGATATTACAAACCAACCAACTAGGTTTATTGAACAAACAAATATTCAGAAGAAAGAGACAAAGACGGAGACGGATTGAGAGAGAGAAAAACAGATACAGAGACGGGAGAGGCTATAAATTAGAAATTATTTTAAAGACATCAATTGATTACCTCATGTAGACCTTATTTTAATCCTGACTTAAACAAAATGTGACATATATATATATATATATATATATATATATATATATATATATGAGACAATTGGAAATTTTAGCGTACTGGATAATTTATATATAAATGCTTACTGCTAAAGTTTCAGTGTGAATACACTATGATTACATTATTGTCTTATATAAGTGTGCCTATCTTTTATTGTTACATGCTGAGATACAGAGAAAATCATAGTATGTCATGGATTTTTTTTTTAAATAACGCAGTGGAGGGAAGGGGGTGGTGGTTATAGGTGAAACAACATTGGACTTAAGTAATGACAGTTAAAGCCATGAAATAGGGTCATGGAGGATTATTTAATTATACTGTCCACTTTCCTACATGTTTGAAATGTTCTATAATAGAACATATAATAGCCTTTTAAAATTGAAAAAAAATCTGAAATAAATAACTACAGAATGGATTATAGAAATATCTCACTTTTGGGCGCCTGGGTGGTTCAGTCGGTTAAGCGACTGCCTTTGGCTCAGGCCATGATCTCAGGGTCCTGGGATCGAGTCCCATGTTGGGCTTCCTTCTCAGCAGGAGCTTGTCTCTCCCTCTCCCTCTGTCTGCCACTCCCCCTACTTGTGCACTTCCACTTTATTTCTCTCTGCATCAAATAAATAAATACATACATTAATAAATACATAAAATCTTAAAAAAAAAAGAAAAGAAATATCTCCGTTTTGCCTTAATTCTACTGTAGGCAAAACAACAAAATGAATATGATGGTAAAAGGCACCTGCCTCCCATCCACGGGGTTGGGACAGTGGAGACTGGTAGGGACTATGGCAGATGGAAGAGTGCGTGCCCATTGCAAGAGGATTGGCCCATGATCCACACTATGTATGGCAGCCAGGTGGATAATGCTAGATTTCTAATGTTTTTAGAAAAACTGTAAGTCGACATATGTAGTAAAATTATCTTTGGTGTTAAGTGTTGGTAACTAATGCAAATTTCTCTTAAATCATTCTATGGGTAAATACTATATGGATCAAACTAAGCATGCTATTTTGCAAACTTGGGTTTATAAGGAATCACCACAGTACCTTAACAAGTAGCTTCCTCATCACCAAAGGGGAGTCACTGGTTATAAAATACCAATAGCTAAGTCTCATGGAATACTGCCAGGAGCCCCTTGTTTGCTCTCCACGCCTTTGATTCGCCCCATTGTGCCATGTCCAGTTGCTCTTTCTGGGCCCAGTTTCTCCAGACTGAACCTTTGGCTGGAATGGTGGCTTGACTCCTGAATCCAGATTCCCTCCTGCATACAATATTAGTCGGATCTACAGAGTCTGAGGATGCAATCCAGCACCACTTTCAGTGAAACTTCCATAAATCCTCATCTCTGTCCACTATCACAAGCACCTTGCCTGTCTGGAAGGCCTGTTTGGTAAGAGGTTAGTTTACAGTTATCCTAAATATTAATTAATGTGACTTTGCTAAATACAAAACACATGTTTTCCTCATTCTCATTCAAGGCTAACTTTCTTCTGGCCTTCGTGAAACACTGAACCCCTTCATAGAGTTACATGCTACTTGTTTATAATGCATTCAGTTGGAAAATTGCTATTTGGGTGAGTATAAACACATCTAATAATTGACCATCGAAATGACCCAGCCACTTCCTCTGCTCCCGCATGTATGAATAGTGATGTAATAAGCTCTCAAATATCTTCTCCTTAGTACTTACAACTTGTTTGCTGTTCTTGAGACTGGATGTAGTCATATAAATGTTGATTTTAGTTAGATTTAATTTGTCTAAATGTTTCTCTTTGTAATAAAACTCGGTGTACAGATGTTAGATGCTTAAAATGTCACTAAGAAACATAGATAAATTCATAGTGGTGGAGATATTTACCATCAAGATTTCCCGAAATATAGACCAGATTGTTAATGCAAAATTTAACAGAGCTACTTTCCTACTTTCTTACAAGCTGCTTCTCCACCATTCCCATTCCTCACCCTTGCCATGTGTAGGTGAACCACAAACCCTTGATTTTATGTATTAGAGTAGTTGGGGCAAAAAAAAAAAATGAGATAACGAGTGTGATCAACATCTTTAGCATTTAAAAAATTTTAATATCTAAATGCATATAAATAAAATAAGTTGGAATATTGCATGTAAAATATCCTCTGCTAATGTTAAGAGGGGATTTAAAATACCTATATCTATTATTGCCTCAACAATAAAAGAAAATGTTTAAAATTTGTTTAAATCATAAATCATTTATTTGTTGGTGGTCATTCTTCTAATTTCCAGAGCCCGGCTATGAGGCTTTGGAGCTCTCATACTGCCTGATGTTGGGGGAGGTATGGCAGCCTCAAGCATACCCTAATCAAAAGAGTCTTAGTTCATGTCTCATTTAGAATTGGTTTTTAGAAGCCATTTTTTTTCTCTCCATTAAATACTTTTTTTAACACTGTAAAAAAAAACAAGTAGATATTCCTGTGTAAGAGAGTCTCAAAACATAACTGCAGGATAAGATCAGTGGAAGATCTGTTAACAAAAGTTTTAGATGTGTGGAAGGGTGTCTGTGTGTGTGTGTGTGTGTGTGTGTGTGTGTGTGTGTGTTCTGGTATAATTACTTTGTCACTTGTGTTGGTTTTTTTCCTGTTTTCCTGAAAAAATTCAATTTCTCCTTACTTTGTTAGCTTAAGCTAGAAAAGTCTCTGCTTAACAGAATCTCTAGAACTGTAGCAATTCAACTGTCCTCACATTTAAATTGAGCTTTTATTGGATCATACACTCAAATTAGTCAAAAGAGAGAGAGAGAGACCTAATACAAAATAGAATGTGCTAGAAAAGAAACACTTTAGACCCTATTAAGAGGTTCTAAAAAGAAAAGAAATTTAGTTATTTTCTATATATTAAAAAGAATCAGAAATACATATTTATTTACAAGGGAGTAGTTTAGGTAAACTAAAATGCTTCTTTTGGCAAGAATCATATACTTTATTATGAAAGCATGATTTACCTCATGCTGATTGAACATTATTTCTGTAAGAGTTACAAGGAGAGATCTACCTCTTCTCTTGAGTTTTACAATGAAAACTGTTCCCTTTTATATTTTGTTAAAAATATCTTCTCAGGGCGCCTGGGTGGCTCAGTGGGTTAAAGCCTCTGCCTTCGGCTCAGGTCATGATCTCAGGGTCCTGGGATCGAGGCCCACATCGGGCTCCCTGCTCGGTGGGGAGCCTGCTTCCTCCTCTCTCTCTGCCTGCCTCTCTGCCTACTTGTGATCTCTCTCTATCTGTCAAATAAATAAATAAAATCTTAAAAAAAATATCTTCTCATATGCGAGTATACCAAACTATAAGGCATGAGGCACCTTTTATATGTTATTTACTTGAATGAGAATTTTAAGCAAATAACAATATATATTCTACTAGAAAAGAAGGAACAAATAAAGACAACCAAATCAGACCTTAAAGAAGGCATTTATAAAATGATCTCATCCTCAGTAGATTACTCTTGCCCTATTGTCTTAGCAGTGAACATTGATTGCCTCCAAATCAACAGATATTCAGAAGACCCAAGAAGCTGTTGAATAAACAGAAGCATGAGAAAGTCTCACTAATAGTTTTCAGAGAGACACTAAAATAACATGGATGGTATTGCAAATAACTATACAATTCTCTATTCCTCTTATTTTAACTTCTACGCCTTCCTCTACCTACACAAATATGCCAAAACAAGACGGTACTGTTCCTAGAAAATATTAGTTACAATAAATGTCACTCTTGACCATCCCTTATTTGTATCTCTCTTGTAATGTCCCCATGGCAAGGGTTAATTCCAGTAAATTCCTGCTATGAATTTAATCTGACATTCAGAGCATCGCCCCAACCAACAGCAATCTTTTGTTCCTAGCTTATATTTTTAAACTGCGTATCTGCAATATCCCAGGAGGGGCAGAGCTGAGAGAACACAATAACAGAGAAATCTGAGTCTTAACAAGTTGCAAATTTTCATGTATGTTCTAAGCCAGCAAAATAAGATTTCAATATCAAGGGCTTGTCAAAATGTATCATCTCCGCTAAAGACAAAAAAATAAAATTAGAAAAGTCATAAGCAAGGTTTTCCAGTTTTTTTGGTATCAAAAACACTCCAAAAAGTAATATAATAATATTTATGAATTAAGAACAAATATAATATCAAGTTTCTGGGAAAAAAAGTCAAATATTGACATTTAGAAGGAAAGAACCCAGAACAAAATGCAGATGATGCGTTTGGCACCCCAGAGACACAGACACTTCACGTGCTGGCAGGTGCTGCAAGGAAAGCCGCTCTGGGAAGGTGTGCAGCAGGGGCCCAAGGATTTCCAGAGGTGTCGGTGATGGCAGCAGGTGGCAAGAAGACATGCAGAAACGAGAGGGGAGGGTGACATAGAGAACACCTGGGTATGAAATGTGGTACAGAGTAGGGGTGGCTACCTGCTCCAAAGAGAGTGTGGAGACTGTGCCACCACACACCTGAATCTTTGATTCAGGAAGGCTGGGGAAACAAGATTTGAAAGAAGAACTGGAAATGGAAAAATTTTAAATATGCAAGATGAAGAAGGAACCTCAAATAAGAGTCTGATGGATCAGCATGGCACCCAGTTTCCTGGGGGAGTCTAACTGTTCTCACAGACCACTCTAAAGATGTTTATTTATTCATTCATTCATTCATTTAGAGAGAGCGTGAGTCAGGGGAGGAGCAGAGAGAGAGAGAATCCCAAGCAGACTCTTCATTGAGCACAGAGCCTGACTCAGTTTCAATCCCACAACCTTGAGATCAAGACCTGAGCTGAAGTCAAGAGTTGGATGCTTAACCAACGGAGGCACCCACATGCCTCTTCTCACAGACCACTCTAAAAAAGATGGCAGTTGGATCAGGGGATTGTTTCCTCATGACAAATATACTACCATAGTAAATATCTTCATGGGAAAAATTTCCCTATCAAATTTCAAGTCACAGGTGAATGATTTTGGACAACTGGCATAAACTAACCAGAAATGAATGCTAAGAATGAAATCAAAAAGATTTTTCAGTTTGTGATAGACTTGGTTTCACTTCGAAACTAGTGGTTGTGCCACTGGGAATCCTTGGGTGTTTATAATAACATGACTATTTTACCATTTATTGGATATTGGAGATTTGCTGATGTGTATGGGGCTTATAGGCTCTATTAACTGCACAGATTCTTTACAAAGAGAGCACATGGGAAATGTGAGGTGAATTAATGCAACTAATTTCAGCAAATGAACAGAAAGAACTATATACTTAATGAAGGATGCTTGAGGTTTCAGCCGCAAAACAAACTCCAAACATACACGTGCATCTGACTGAGACTTCTCTGGCTGAGGCTGTGCAAAAAATAACCATGACCTTTAATTTCTGAAAGTTTAACTATAAATGATTAAAGGATTTAATTTGGGTCTTCAGTTTCTCCCCGAAAATACAATAATAGGAAGAGTTATATTGTTCAAACTCAAAGCAGATGTATATTGCTGGCATTGTCTTACTTATATCAATTTTATTCTAACATTGAGGCTCATTGCCTAGTCTCAGATAAATTATATTGGACAGCATGACTAGGCAAAGTTTAAGAAAAGAAATCAAATAAATGGTGAATTCTTCAGCCTAGCGAAGGATTTCTCATCCTCAGTACTATTGACATTTTGAGCAGATAATTCTTTTGCGGGGAATGTCACATGCATTGTAAAATGTTTAGCAGGATCCCTGGCCTGTAGCCACTAGATATTTGTAGCTCTATCTTCCCCCCTCCCCCAGTTGTGACTACTAAAAATATCTCTACACATTGCCAAATATTCCCTAGAGAACAGAATCCCTCTAATGGAGAACCTCTGACCTGGAATATAGCGTGGCCTTTAGGTTAATTTAATTAATGCCAGGTTCTGACTCATTTCAGGGCCTTTTAACAGGAAAAAGCTGAACTGTTTACCAATACATATAAGAAAAGTGGGCTTTTCAGGAAGTAACCTCCTGAAGATGGAAACAGGATGGCCCTGAAATTTTCTGTTCTCCTCTTCCAAGGGAAACCACCATGTGCATACTTAACCACATGGGGAGTGATAAGTGTAACAAGTCACGGGAACCATACCAAGAACCATTTTCTGCCCCTTCCCCCCCAGATTTCTGCCCAGGCTCCTATAGAATAGGAGCCAAGAAAAAAAAATGAGTGCCTTATTGCATTGGTGAAATTGGAACTAAGTAATGCCATTCCCTCCATTAGCAGATTATATAGGTTCAAGAGCCAATGAGTGGGAATGGAAGGGATCCCTCTCACTAGTACACGTAATAACCCACTTCAGGAATTTTTGGTGTCTGTCCCCACAGTCTTGGATTTGGTGATTTGAAGGTCCTAGTTATCAAGGGAGAAGTGCTTCCAATTAGGAAGGTAGTCGTGTTCCATGTAACTGGAAGCTAAGACAGCCCTCTGCCAATTAAAACTTCTATCACTGAATCAAGAGGCAGAGATGGAGATTACTCTATGATGTGAAGTTCTTGGCTACAGCTGCATTCTTGTCTCCCTATGACTATTGCTGCTACCAGGCAGTTTCTCTTCTCTGGGCTCAAGTAATACTGTTTTATCCCCTTTGCATTTTCAATTTTAGCTTTCCACAATTGCTAGTCCCTTCCGCTCTAAAATTTCCAGAGTAAAAGCCAAAACTGTTGCAGTGAGCTGCAAGAACCTACACAGTGTATCTGTTACTTCTGTTTGTCCTGTTATATCTCTGATATCCCCTACCAGCTGCCCCTCATTCCCTCCAACCACCTACATAGACTTCATTAGTACTGCTCAAACATAGCAAGCACCCTCTGCCCTGGGGTTTTGTGCTTCCTCTTCTCTCTACCTGAAATTCTTTTCCCTGATGCCTGGGATCAGCATCGGTATAGTCCAGTGGAGAAGGAAAGATGGGAAGGGAGGACATGAAGCAAGTGGAATAGATGAAGGAAGATTGGCTGTGTGGTGAGGATGGGTATGTGAGCGATACTACACTCTCTACTATTGTACGTTTGAATTTTCCATAATGAAAAGTTGAAAAGAACCCCTGGGGTGGGATCCCAGGAGTGTGCGTTTTAGCAGGTAACCCATGGGTATTCATGCATGAAGTTGTTTGGGAACTTCTGTTCTGGTGCCTGTGAATTTTCCTTTCTGTTCTGTAGAGTGGGAGGTTGCCACATAGCTTTGGTTGCAGTTTCTCCTCATTCCTCCTCATAATGTTCTGCTCACCAGCCTCTCCTTACAAGTCCCTGCCACATTCTTAGAATCTTTTCCTTTTTGATTTTCACTTTGGACGTCTGTCCAATGTGCCAGCTCTTTATCTTCTTTAATAAGCCTGATAGTTTTCCTCACTTTGTCAGAAGATCACCAGACATTCTGCTCTCACATAATTATAGAGTGCCTGGGGCAACAAGATAAACACAGAATATGCCCTTTGGGTCACTGGAAACACTCCCTTCATGTTTATAGTTCTGAGTTTACAGATGATCTACAGCTTTTGAGCCACCGCCTGTTAAATAGTCACAACAAAATGCCCTGAAATTTTTCTCTTGAACTTGCTGACACTTAGGAAGTTAGAAACTCCTGGGACCCAAGCGGACTATAATCCTGTTGCACAGAGCAAACAGCTGTTATTTTACGAAGGTGTTGCTAATTAACGATTTGTATCAGCTAAGTGTCAACCAGGACACTTCATAGGCACCATAAACACACGAAGGCTCTGGAGCCAAATTCTCCAAACTCTGGTACCTCTTGCCTGCTTTTCTCTAATGGGCTCTTTTTTTTTTTTTTTTTTTTTAGAGTACTATTACGGTGTAGTGGGCTGGTAGTTGAAGACAGATCAGCCAGTATCCACAAGTTCTTAAACTTCAATTCCTTTATCGATGAGATGAGGAGATCTGATGAGGCTTGATCCCTGAAGCCTTACTACTCAAAGTGTGCTTCCCATGCCAGCAGCACTGGCAGCCCCTGGGAACTGGTCAGTAATGCAGATTTTTAGGTCTCATTCCAGACCTACTGAATCAGTCTTTTAAATAGCCCTTCAACATGGTACTTTTTTATTCCTGTTGTAAGAAAGTACCACAAAATTAATAACTTAAAACAAATGTATTGTGTTACAGTTTTGAGGGTCAGAAGTATTACACAGGTCTCACTGGGCTAAAATCAGGGTGTTGACAAGGCTGCTTTCCTTCTCAAGGCTCTATGAGATAATCTATTTCTTTGCCTCTTCTAGCTTCTAGAAGCTGCATTTCTTGGCTCCTGGCGTCCTTCCTTCATCTTCAGAGCCAACAGTGTTGTATCTCTGACCTTACTTCCAGAGTCACATCCCCCACATGCCCTAAACTCAGTGGAGAAAAGTTCTCCACATTTAAGGGCCAATGGGATTAGATTAGGCCCATTTGGATTATCTAGGATAATCTTGCCATTTTAGAATTCTTAACTAAATCACATCTGAAAGTCCTTTTTGTCATATAAAGTAACATATTTCCATTTCCAGGCATTATGATGTAGGCATCTTTGTGAGCCATTATTCTGTTTACCACACACCGAATTTCAAGTTCTACTCATTACAATATATTCAACTATAAGGCAATACATGGAATTCTTTTATTTTTTATTAATTACATTCTTCCTGTTATAGGCTGAATTGCAGCCCTCTACTCCTCCCCATCCCAAAATTCATATGTTGAAGTCATAACCCCTAGTACCTCAGAATATCACTTTACTTGGAGATAGGACCTTTAAAGAGGCAATTAAGGTAAAGTGAGGTTATGGGGGGGGGTGGCACTAATGCAGAATGGCTGGTGTCTTTACTTTTTTTTTTTAAAGATTTTATTTATTTACTTGACACACAGAGAGAGAGATCACAAGTAGGCAGAGAGGCAGGCAGAGAGACAGGGAGAGGAGGAAGCAGGCTCCCTGCTGAGCAGAGAGCCCGATGTGGGCCTCGATCCCAGGACGCTGAGATCATGACCTGAGCCGAAAGCAGAGGCTTTAACCCACTGAGCCACCCAGGCGCCCAGCTGGTGTCTTTATAAGAAGACTGGATTAGGAGGCAGACGAGCAGGGGGGAAAGAAATCATATGAAGACTGAGAAGACAGCCATCTATAAGGCAAGGAGCAAGACCTCAGAAGAAACCAAACCTAGCAACACCTTGATCTTGGACTTCCCACCTCCAGCCTGTGAGAAAATAAATATCTGTTGTTTAAGCACTCCAGTCTGTGGTACTTTGTCATGGTAGCCCTAGCAAATTAATATGTTTTCCAGTGCAATTTCAACATGCTTTAGGACAACCACGACTAGATTCTCATCCTTACTACTTTACTATTGAGGTACAGAAGTCCTCCTGAACTGAGTTTAATCACTTTTGTCCCTCTCTGATATAAACTTGATCAGTGTTACACAGAATCATAACCCAGCCTACTTGCTTTCCCTGATGACTCGGTTTATGGAAAACATATTCTTCCTTCTTAACAAAATGCATAAATTCTGCTCAGTTCTTCATAAAATCCTGCATGCTTTACCCACGATCATGTGCTTTTAATTATTCCCTCTCTTCCCAGGATTATCTGTCCTCTGCCGGTGAATCTTCTCTAACTACAAAAACACTTGGTTCCACCTGTTTAGTAGAACCACCACCCTATACCTCTGTGAAAGCACCACTGGAAAAAGTAGTCTGTACTAAACATCTGCATTCTTATCACCAAGTCACTGCTTCACACTTCACAATCTGACTTCTGTCCCAAACATTTGGCCAGAACTGAGAACTGCCACCTCTGGTATCACTGGTGACCACTTTTGTGACTGCCAAATCTAGTAGTCTCTTCTCACTTCTCATTCTCTTTGATCTGTCTACAGTTTCAGCAGTGTAGATGGTACTCTTTTACAATGCTGTACTATTTTTTTTTCTTTTCCTTCTTCTCCAAACCCTCCTTCTTTGCCTCTTGCACTAATTCCATTTCTAAAAATGTTCAGTGAGCCTTTACCATGTTTCAGAATAGGGCCGATTCCTACCCTTAAAGAATTTGCTCTTTCTCTTTCTTACCTGAAGTGGGCTTTTCCCATGTTTAAATGCAATTGTTTCCCAAAGATCAACCCTTTATATTCTCAGTTTTTATGGTCTTTCTCATAGTAATGTCACTTCTTATGATTTTGACTAGGACCTCAGTGCAAATTATTCCTAAAACATTATTTCTTTTCCATCACTTTCATTCACTAAATTTTTCTATTAGCGTGATGCTCCACTATTTCATATTCATGTCTAAAATTAAACTCCATACAAATTAGCCAAAATGGCACTTATTGAAACTGTGCATTGAAAAAGATAGAATATATAATATTAAATACCTTGATAGACTTTAACATTAGGTTAAAACTAATAATGTAAATTTTAATGTGGGTAAATGTAAAGACCTACAAATATTTTTTTGTACCACATAGGTACAAAGATGAAAGACTAGTTTTTATAAAAGGATCTATAAAAGAAGGTATGAGACTACATTAAAAAGCTAGTAAATCTTAGACTGTATTTTGAGACCCCAGTTTCTAGAACAAGATAGAAGGACATTCTCTTGTCTGGGCAGATAATACTAGAGTCAAACTTTTGAAATAGTTGCTGGAACTTACCAATGATAGATAGCCAAAGAGCATGAGTAAAAACAATCAAGGGGGAGTGTATCTGAAAATTGTTTCTATGACACTACATTAAAAAAACAAAAAGGAAATACTTTGGATCAAATTGCTAGCTTCCTGAAGCAAAAGAAGCTGAAAATCTACAAAACAAAGCGATGAAAAAATATGCTGAAGACAGAGAGCATTGTTTAAAGCAACAAAATGAAGTGGAAATACTTAAAGCATAACTGACAGAGAAAGATAGTAACCTTCAAAAATGGTGAGAAGCATAGGAACAANTTGGATCAAATTGCTAGCTTCCTGAAGCAAAAGAAGCTGAAAATCTACAAAACAAAGCGATGAAAAAATATGCTGAAGACAGAGAGCATTGTTTAAAGCAACAAAATGAAGTGGAAATACTTAAAGCATAACTGACAGAGAAAGATAGTAACCTTCAAAAATGGTGAGAAGGATAGGAACAACATGTTGCAGCTTTAGAAATACAGCTAAGGGGACTGATCTCCAGGAACATACAGGAAAAAAATGAAATTGAACAATTAAAAAAGATCACATTGGAGACTTTGGACCCAGAAGAACAAACTGTGGATATCAAGCCTAGACATATGAGTTCAATGGATCCTGTC
Source organism: Ailurus styani (assembly GCA_002007465.1). Lineage (NCBI taxonomy): Eukaryota > Metazoa > Chordata > Mammalia > Carnivora > Ailuridae > Ailurus > Ailurus styani. Next base: position 4,002,073 of record LNAC01000060.1, on the reverse strand, counting down.
AGAGTTGAAACTGAACCTCAAACAAATTTTGAAGTTCTAAGAATGAAGTAGAGGACTATTCTGTAGTCCTTGACTTGTGAAATTTCAACAGAAGATAATTAATTAAACTACTCAATTTCCAATACCTTAGTTAGAGATTCACTTTATACCTTTATAGCCAAACAAAATGGCAGTGAAACATCCTGCTTGTATTTCACCAGTGACAGATGGTTAAACTTTCCAACACCCAGAAGAAGACGACTAATGAAATGGAGTAAAGTAGTATATTTCCAAGATGGTGGAAGAGCAGAAATAGCATTTACCATACTCCTGAGGCTCTCTGCCAAGACTGGGTGAAAGTGAAAATAAGAAGAATGCTATACCCAGAACTAATTTGAAATCCCCTATTTTTGAACATAGGAATTCTTCTGTCAAAAAGGGAACAAAAGGCTTCCACACATCTGTCATCTAAGAAGCATATTCTTTATGGGGTCAACCATCCATAGTTAGTATAAACTTGGCCACTAAATAAAAAGAAAGAATGCTACAGAAATTTGGAGACTTCTTAGAACATTTTTCAATAATTCTTCAATCAAAAGCAAAGAAGATAATTGAAACAATGAACTCTTCAGTGCTCTCAAATATAGAAGTAAAGAAAAGATGTCTCAACCAAAACAGGCCAAATGGAAATTACACACAAATGAAAATTCATTTCCTTACATATATCTGGCCAAGTGATTTTGATGGGCCATAAAGTGAAGGAGAGTAGTCATCAGATTCTCAATGACTTTGAACTAAAACAGACAAATAAGTCATTTATGTAGAATGTTTTAATATAAATTTTATGTTCATAATCATTATAACTTGCATCCTGATTTTTCAAAGATAATTATGTATATTATGATGCATTAAATCCCTCTGTATACACACTGCTATTTTATACATGATATAATTTTAATTCAATAAAGAAAATAAGTCAACAATACAAAAAAAAATGGCTAGCTTCAAGTGTTTGAAGAACTGATATGTGAAAGTGTAGCTATAAAGGGCAACACACATGATAAAATCTGACTCAGTATGGAAGACCTTTCTAACAACGATGTTAAAAAAATAGATGCAGTTGCCATGTAATGGTCTCTGCATCACCAAAATTCTACATCACCAAAAAATGTCCAAGAAATTAGGGGTTATGTTGAAAAAAATCCATCTAACCTGATAGACAATGGACTTTGGATTCAAATAGTATTGAATTTAAATGCTGGCTTAGTGACTTCCACCCAGGTCATCTTGGAGAAGTTATTTCTCTGAGCTGCATCTACTCATATATAAAATTGAATAATATTAACTTTGAGTATTGTAAAGATGATATATAGTATATGTCAATCATTTGACCCTTATTTCTATAATTATTAACAGTGTGTGCTGGAAATTTTGACTAAATTAGGCCTAACTTCTTTCCAAGTCTAAGATCCTATGATTTCAGATTTTCTGAGAGCCCAGTTGAGATATATAACATTGTCTAAATACAGGTGACCTTTGAACAACATGGTTTTGAAGGGCCAGGGTCCACTTACATGTGAGTTTTTTTCTATAAATACAATAGAGTAACTATAAGTGTGTTTTCTCTTCCCTATGGTCTTCTTAATAATATTTTCTTTTCTCTAGCTTACTGTATTGTAAGAATATAGTATATAATACATAGAACATACAAATATGTGTTAATCAGTTATTTAAGTTATTAGTAAGGCTCTAGTCAACAGTAGGCTATAAGTAGTTAAGTTTTGGGAGAGTCAGTAGTTATACATGAATTTTCAACTGTGCAGGAGATTAGTGCCCCTAACTCCTGCATTGTTCAGGGTCAATGGTATAATTGTTTTTCTATATTACATAAGAGTTATTTCATTCCTGTGCTAGAGGTCTCCAGAGAAACAGGATGTATGAGCATAGATAGATAGATAGATACAGATGATAGGTAGATAGAGATAAAGATAGATTTATTTTAAGAAATTGGCTCACACAGTTGTGGAGACTGGCAAGTCCGAAATCTGTGGGGCAGGCTGGCAGGCTAGAGACCGGGGGAAGAGGTGATGTTGCAGTCTTGAGTCTGAAGGCAATTTAGAGGTAGAATCCCTTTTTTTTCTCAGGGTCTCCCAGTCTTTCTACTAAAGGCTTCAACTGGTTGGGTGAGACCGGCCCACATTGTGGAGGATAATCAGCTTGATTCAAGGTTTAGTGATTTAAATGTTAATCACATTTGAAAAATAAAATAAAACAAAACATTCACAGCATCTAGACCAGTGTTTGATCAACCATCCTGGTGCCATAGCTAGACCGAGCAGAGAGCTAAAATTCATCATTAAAATGCCCGTTGTACTCCAAAGTGAGTGGCACTGTGACAGATGATGGTGTCTTCCCATTGGGAGAAATAGACCCCCTGCCTACACATGGTGATCCTAAAGGTTTCCTTTCCAGGTATCTCATCATTTTCACTGATCAAATAGATCTACAAAGTCACCAACTATATAAATATATTCCATATTCTAGTCTAGTTTCCTAAAATGATCATTTGAATTGACAATCTGATTTGTAAGGATTACAGCTTTGTAAGAGTTTGCTGACAACCGTGACTTCCTTTCATCATTGACCACAGTCACTCTGGTGTCAGTTCCCAGTGCTGTGAGTCACCATTCACCCCACCAGAAAAGTGTGAATGATCAGTATGCTTAATCATTGATCAATATGCTTGATGAAGTCAAATCATAAGCAAACTCTCATTTTGATTCTTCAATATCTGCTTTCATATACCTGGAACCCTTAAAAAAGCAGAAAACAAAAAGACTGTTTTACTGGAGTGACAAAGATTTGTTTCTCTATTACAATGACTGTGAGCCTAGGGAAAGAGCTAAGAGAATTGGGTTATTTCAGGTTCATCTTTTTCTCTAAATTATAAATATAATTTCTCCATGCCAAATGAAGTATCTAACATTAAGACACTTCAAATATTTCCACTTAAATTATTTTTAAAGTTTTCAGTATGATAATGGTTACTTTTTTTTAAGTCGATATTTCAGAGCTGGAAATTGAAATATTTATTGAGAAAATGGTAAAGTGTCTGACATAATGGCTGAAAGTGGATGATGAGTACATAGGGATTCCTTATTCTATGTTACTTTTTGAGTTTGAAATTTTCATAATAAAAAGGTATAAAAATTTTTCTGTGGCATGCTGGTATTTTACTAGTATTTTTAAAATGAGGCAGGCCAATGTTTTGCTGAATACCTGTTCCTTAAAGTTACAATCGGTGAGTGTCAGTTTATATTTTTGAACTACACAACTATAGTCATTAATCTTATATTTGTCTCTATACATGTACCTACTTCTACAAGTTCCCAAGCTGCTCCCTCTGGGGAAGAGGGCAGCCATATTCAACAGAAGCATAATTCTTAGTCTTTGGAGCTCAACAAGTTAGTGGAAAAAAAGTTCAATGAAGCATCCCATATAAATAATTTTCAACACTCCCATGAGGATTATGAAACGCTGGCATGTATTAGGAGATATTCTGGTATTTGGAAAGGATTGCTGTTCACTACAACTACCATTATTTTAGTAGTTGCCTCTACTACTCATCTCTGGCCTCAACCTAGTTCTCCACTGTGACCTCAGAGAACCTTACAAAATATACAAAAGAAAAAAAAAAGTCCTTATCTTTTGTCTCCATGATTAAACCAGAAGGTTAAGGAAGGATGAACTTCCTTTAGTGACTCCGTCTATGAACAGTGACTTGAGGCAAAAGTCATTGGTCTTCACTTGTAGACGAATATGCAAAGAGCCTGACTTCTCAGAAAGAGATCTATCGACATAAAAGTTGAATTTAATGGATAGTTTCTCAGAGCTTGAACTAAAGTCTTCACACTGCAATTCACTTAAATTGCCACGTTCTATATGATGTGGGTGATAAATAATATACCTACTGGATCGCTGCAGAAAAATTCTCATCTAAAGCATTATAATTTTTCAAACATTTTTTTCAGTAACAGTTTTCTTCTTAAGTAAACTAGATTTTTAATGTCATCTGTTATATTATTGCAACTTCAGATCTTCTCTCCCAAATATACAGGTCCTGCTGAGCATATGGTTTTCTATTTTCATCTTGCTCTTTATAATACACTGATGTTTCTTACCAAGAATCTTTGGTTTAATCCACAAAACTCAAATCAGCCATCTGAGCACATTGCCAGTGCTGAAGCATTACTGTTTTAATGTCATTAGTCAATCATAGAAATGTTTTCTATGCACACATTCATTTCAAAATTATGTAAAATAAAATCCTCCAAGGCTTTCAGATTGCAGCCCACAATCGGTTTTTTGTACTTAAAAATACTCCAGACATATTGCTGAAGGAGTATACTATTTACGAAAATTATTCTTGGCCTCGTTTTTTTCAATGGATTTAAAAAGCATAATTTAGAAATTTATTACATTTGTTTTTCCTCCTTTACTATGTCATCAACACAGGCTGCACATTCTTTGAATTGCAGTAAAGAATTTGGCTGTCTAGACACAACAAAATAAGAACACAAGGCTTACTTCAAGTAAATCACTAACTTGTGTTAGCCAACAATAAGCGGAAAGATTTTCCCAATACTTTTGCTCCGTTTCATTGGAGGAATCTAGGATTTAAGGACCATATTCATTTCACATTTTGTTTTCTATCTTTTTCATTCTATAAATAAAGATTTTTAGAAAGAGAAACTAACAAAAAATGCAGAGCTTGGCTGGAGTTGTCTAATATATCTTTATTGGATATAACTTTATTGGATAAATTTATGCCCAATGTACAATGCAAACTTTGCTGAACACACCTAGAAGCAAGAGATGTCATCTGTTTCCCTAACCTGCATTCAGAAAGCCTCAGTCCTGACCCTTGTTTATCAGAGTAGTATCACAGCCTATTTAAGGGAGAAAGAGTTTGGAGATTTTTGCATGGCCCCTTTCTTTAACAGAAACCCAGGATATATCAAAGGAGAAGTGAGTGGACCATAAAGACTTCTGCCCTAGAATTGAAAAAGCAGCTAAATTCACAGTAAGTTAATTATATATGGAAGGAAAATGATTACTTTTATTATATGTGTATCTAAATCACTTGTCTAGTAAGGCCTCCTTAACAAGCAGAGCCCTTGAAATTTAGGTCTCCATCTGTTCCTTTTGGTAAAAATTAAGAAACACATGCAATTTTTGTTGTGGTTGGCCATGACAGAAAACACAGAAGCATGCCTCATAGCTTCTCTAAAGGGATTTTTAAATCCTCATGGAGATTCCTTAAGCAGAATTACTAATGCTAATTCTGTGATGCTCTATTGGTTTTACTTGTTTGTTAAAACAATAACATTCAAAACCTATTGTCTTAAATCTAGACTTACCAAGAGAGATTTCTAGCTCCATGTGGGAAAGATGACTCCCATAGTCCCATTACAAGCAATTCAGTGAAGCGTCTATCTACACACTGGCTGTGACTTTAAGAAACTATATCTTCCTATATTAAAATGATTTAATCTTGATATTAGAAAGCCCAGAATTCAGAAGTAAACTGGATTGTTTTTACTAGTCCTGGTGTACTACAGTCTGAAGAAATTTCACATTTTCTTTAATGTGGTGTGGTTTGTTTGTTTGTTGGCTTTTGCCTCAAAACTTCTTCCTGTAGAATCTTCATGGACAAATCTTCAACAGTCACGCACACACTTACAGGCTACATGCCTACGATGCTTCAGACTTAACATCTGAAGTTCTGTATCCCAAAATAGAAGAGTGAAAAGCATGTCCCCAGGGTCATAAAAATTTAGCAGAGACTGGCCCACCCCATCATGAAATTTCTTTGAAGTTTCATGTTTTAAAATCTTATATTTTATCTTTTAAATTACCACAAATTTTGCATTTGACTGAATATCTCTCTGTCTTAACACAAATACTATGTCTCAAAGAACTACATGAGCAAAACTGATATTCCAAGAAGCTGTGCATCCTGTGGACTCACATACACCGTGATATTGGTTGTGGGCACCTAGTTTGAGAGTCTGGAAGTACAGAATGTACATGTTAGGAAAATTGAGTTGCTGCTCAATTGAGTTTTCTGCTACCAAAGTAAAAGCAAAAAGGTGGAGAACCATGCTAAAAACTCTGGAATGGAGGAAGGGGCAGGAACTAAAGTGAAGGCAGTGGCACAGAAAGAACATCCTGTCGATTTTGCTTCTTCCATTGTCTTCTTTCATTGTCTTCTTTCACTGTCTTAAGAAACTGAAGAATTGTTTTACATTTCTGAAGCAGTGCTCAGAGACTCAGAGAAATGTGAAGAATGCAGGTTTGTTACGTTGTCTGAACTGAGATCTTGTAAAGAGATCGTGTCTGACTTTTTGCAACGAGATCAATTCTAAAGGCATCTTCATGAATAACTGATTTATTCCAACAGGGTAAGAACAGTTGTGTTGCTTTTAAAGGCTTCCCTCAATTTAATCAAGAGGCTTCCCCCTAAAGACAGGGTCAGGTTTCAGAGGCCTTGTTCCAAGGAGTAGGGTCTCAAGTACCAAACTGGGTAAAGGGACAAACCTGAAATGTCAAGTTAGATGTCCCTTCAAGGTTAATAGGATGGAGTTTGGAGATAAGTAGAAGTAGTCAAGAAAGACACCCTATGTTGCAGTTTTGAGCAAGTCAGTGTACAAGATAATAGGAAACATAGGGAGATAAGTGGAGTTTTTGTGGGGATTGGGAACAGAATTTAAAGTTCAGATTTGGACAAGTGGGATTTACCATGCCTTGCAAGCCAGCAAAATGGATGTGTAAAGGCTTCTATTCAGCTTATAAGTCTGAAATTCAGGAGAGAGATTGAAACTACAGATTTTCTGGGGCAGTTTTCAAAATATAAATACTGACAGAAGCTATGAGAGAGGATGAAGATTACTTAGGGACAATGGGTAGAATAGGGAATGAAGGAGAAACCAAGCCATAGTTCTTAGGGAAACCAGCCTCTCTGTGAAAGGTTAGAAGAAGAAAGTCAGCAAGGAGGACTGACAAAAAGTGGCCTGAGAATGAAGAGAAAGACCACAAGAGTGCATTTTCTTAGAAACTAGTAAGAGAGGTTTTTAGAAGGAGGGTGTGATCAGATGTGTCAAATTCTTTTAAGGTTCAAGCAAGTCAAGGAATGACCTAAGGATGTGGATATTGTTGTGATCTTGATGAGTGCAACTTCTGGGCAGTGGTAGAGAAGCAGTGGTTAGAAGCACATTGTAGGGCTTTAAGAAACCAGCAGGAGGTTAGGAAGCAAAGGCAAAAGGTGCAGGTAACTTCTTCAAGCATTTGGGCTGTAAAAAGCAAGAGAGAGGTCAATTGCTAAAAAGAGATGTGAGATCCAGGGAGGAGGACTGTTTGTTATTCTTGCCTTCTTGTTCATTTTTTTTTCTTTCCTTCCTTCCTTCCCAGCTTCCTTCCTTCCTTCCTTTACATCATGTATTTGCATCCAGTGAGTGAAAAAGAGCAAGAACATGGGAGAAATTGGAGACTGAAAAGGAGAGAAAATAATTTTCAGGTCTAATGCAGGGATGGGGAAGAAGCCTCAGAGAGGAAAAGGCACAGCTTTTCCATTAAAACTTAAGAAAGGAAGAAAGAACGGTGGGAGGGGTATAGCAGTGTATAGATGTGATGCTGGAACATTGAGACAGTTTTTATCAGGTAGCTTCTATTTTCTCTATCAGGATCCTCTGCAGAAAATGAGGTAAAAAGTGGAGGGAAATAGTTGAAGGCCAATGTTTGAGGGGATTAATTAGATTTGAAATCATATAATGAAGAACAGGAGGACACCTTGTTCAGGAAATAGAGAAAATTGCCTATCGGTGTTCTTGGCCCAACAGAAGTGGTTAACTATGGGGCGACTGGGTGGCTCAGCAGTTAAGTGTCGGGCTCTTGTTTTGGCCTAGGTCATGATCTCAGGGTCATATTCACGCAGACTCGGCACTCAGCGCGGAGTCTGTTTGAGATTCCCTTTCTTCCTTTCCCTCTGTGCCTCCCCACCCTCAATAAATAAATAAATAAAACCTTTTTTAAAAAAAGTAGTTAACTATGAATTTAATGTGTTAGTCATCCTGGGGTTTTTCATTTTGTTTTGTTTTGTTTAAACTTCTATAGCAGTGCACAGAAGCTTAGAAAGAAATGTGAAGAATATAAGTTCATTACTTTCTCCATCTTAAGACCTAGATGTAAAGAGGTAATGTCTGGCTTATTTCAACGAGACCAATTCTAAAGCCATCCTCATGAGTAACTTGATTTATTCTAACAAGGTACATTTTTGTTGCTTTTAAAGACCACCCCCGATTTTATCAAGTTGCTTCTCTCCCTGAAGGAAAGATCAGGTCACCAAGGTCAAGAAAGTGGTCTTAGCTATCCAATCAAGTTAGTGAACAAAACCTGAATGACCAAGTTAAACAATGTTAGGGGAACTGAGATACAACAGAGTGCACGGAGAATTCATTAAAGGAAACAGTTCTTAGAACAAATTTGATCATATGAATGATTATCTATTTAATATGTTGTATAAAACTAGAGAACAAGGAGCTAGACTAACTTGTTATGTTATCACTGGCCAAGAGCTCCTAAATTCTTACTACTTAAGGAAAATTGGTCTGAGAGTCGAGTTGAATTCACAGATAGGAATTAAATGGCCTCAATTGTGTGGATTGAAGGGTTGCAGAGTCAGGCAGATTGCATAATAAGTCTTTGTAATCTTAGATCTCCTTCCCCTCCCTCTATTCCCTAATAACATACTCTGAGCATTTGTGTGGTATCACCAAAATGATGGGTGCTGTAACTACTACATGGGAATTTAGAGGATATGCTGTGATCATGAGCAAATATATCGTAATGCAATGAAGAAAGGAGAACACAGAAGAATGACAATAGAACCAGAGTGAAAGAGAGGTCAGAAGTTCAAGAAATTTCAAAGGAAAATTTTGTATGAGAATAAAAACCGAGCGAAAGAGCAGGAGGAAATAGAAATGCTAGGAGCCCTTCTTACTTTTCTTCAAATATAATACAACAGAAGTATGTACACTATAATATAAGAATGTGAAAAAAAAAAGAACAGAGAAGAAGTGTAAAGAACGGAAGTCCTACACAACGTAAATAGGAAGCAATCGCAGAAGCTCTGGGAAACCAGTAGGAATCTACTAGAGGGATAGGGAAGCGACGATAACAGGCTGGAATCTAGAGCATTGGTTCTTAAATACTGCATGTCGTGTTACTGCCCTTAAAAATGTCTTCAAAAATTGCTCAACTTAGGGGTGCCTGGGTGGCTCAGTCATTAAGCGTCTGCCTTCCGCTCGGGTCAGGATCCCAGGGTCTAGGGATGGACTCCTGCATTGGGCTCTCTGCTCAGTGGGAAGCCTGCTTCTCCTTCTCCCACTCCCCCTGCTTGTGTTCCTGATCTCGCTGTGTCTCTCTCTGTCAAATAAGCAAATAAAATCTTTTAAAAAAATTGCTCAAACTTAAATTTATCATAACAATCCAATGAAAAAGAAAGAACCATATATATTTTAAGAAAAAGAAAAATTATGCACTTTTTAATGTGGCACAATGACTGTTTTGCTGTGGCTTTTATTTAATAATGTTAAGAAACTCAAAATTTTGAATATACATTTCATCACATTTATTTGTAGACCTCTGAGCTTTTGATGCTTTGGTTATAAAAGTGATAAAAACACTATCTTACATGTAAATATGATTCCATCTCCTACACTGCCCTAAACCCTTTGGAAAGGCTACTGCTTAGGCAATTCAAAAATTTTCAAGCTTCATGGCCTTAAGTTATATTTGGATTAATAAATAAAATAATAAAAATTTTTTTTTCCATGGCTCATCATGCCTTTATTACCCTCTTTGAAGGCATCAATCAATTATAGGGAATCCTGTGCTAATCAGGGCTTTTGTTTTTAATTTTTATTCTTCTTCCAATGAGGAAGTTTAGAAGCTTTCAGGGAGGAATCTTTGGAGGAGGCAAAGAGCTACTGCTAAAGCAGCCTGGGTATCTGGAGTGCTGTTGAGAAGCTCTGACCCAGCTGATGGGACATGTGGGGTGCCATGTGACATGGGGCACCAGCATGGAGAATAATTGTAACGGTATTTACAATTATGCATTATATAAATTAGCATTTATGGACCACTTCCTGTGTCCCTGGCCTGCTGCCAGGGTCCTTGCCACTCTTATTCCATTCCATCCACATAGCATATTCAGGATACAGGTCTCAGCACAGTTGTTTTGCCAATGGGTAAACTGAGCCACAAGGAGACTGACTGAGATCCCAACAGTCTGCATTTTTTGTAAAAACCTAGACAGTAAATATTTTAGGCTTAGTGGCCCAAGAGGACCTATTATAACTACTCAATTCCACTGTTTATAGACAATATGTAAACAAATGGGTGTGGCAATTGATAATTTTGATAATTTTATTTATCAAAACAGGTAGAAGGTCAGATTTGTCCATGGGCTGTAATTTGCAGACCCCTGGATTAATCTGTGCATTCATAAACTAATTAGATTTATCTTTCATTTAAATACTCTAGTTTATGTAATCTAGGTTTATCATTTGACTAAATATTTCTGGAACAGGGCTCAAACTATGATTATTTTCTTTAGATATTTACCTACTGTTAGAAAAAAGACTAAGATGATTTAGCTGATACAAAAAAATTTTAACACTTCATGAAACAAACTCCTTTTGAACAACTGCAAAATGTAGCAGAAGGCAGAAAGCTTTTATAAGATAAAAAATAAAAAACAAAGAAGAGAAAAATGGAAAATATCTGATTGGTTGGAGCCACGGAGTCAACTTGGTTTGGAGGGAAAAGGAACAGGGAAAAAGTATAGAAGCCAGAGTTAACTTGGTTTTTGTTAGCTTGGTGTTTGAGGACGGGTACCAAATGGAGTCTTCACAGGGACACCAAAGTTATCTGAGTTTTGATTTGCTGACATGGCACCCTAGGCAGGAGCTGATCCATTTGAGGCCTGAAAATTTATTTCAATACCATTAACTTATGAAAGGTAAGCCTTATGAGGACAATGACTTTTTTCGACTCACTGTTGCACCACCAGTACATAGTAGGTAATATACATATATATTTAATAAATAAGTTAACAAATGGATTTATTATGTAAATCAGCTATATTTTCATAGAAGTTAGTAAGACTTTTTGCCAGGGAGTCTATATCTGAAATGGAATTTTCCTAAAGAAGTCTCTGGAAGTTACCATGTCTGTTCTATGTAATATTAATATTACATATTTAAGTAAATGTCCTACACAAATATATTTGCCAAAGGATAAGTGAGCCATACTGTAAGTCATTAATTAAATCACTGGGGCACCTGGGTGGCTCAGTCGGTTGGGACTCCAACTCTTGGTTTGACTCATGGTTTCTGGGATCAAGCCCTGCATCGGGGCTCCTCACGCTGGGTGTTGCTGAGGGGGGTGGTCTGCTTGAAAGATTCTCTCCCTCTGCCCCCTCCCCCTGCTTGTGGACTCTCTCTTTCTCTAAAAAATAAATAAATCTTTAAATAAATAAACAAACAAATAATCAATTAATTTGTTACTCTACAAAAGTGGTATTTCTTTCTCTTCGCATTTCTTCTTTATTACTAGTTTGCAACACCCCTCCCCCCAAAATACTATTTTCTTCTCTTTGCATTCCTACTCTAATAATCCTAATTCTTTTTCAAGCTACACGAATGATTCTACTTCTCAGAGAAAAGTTCAAAACGAAACGGAAAATTTTAATATTTTCGTATTCATAAGATTTTTTAAGTTCCTTTTTTTATATTCATAATTATTTTTAAAATAGAGTAAATGTCTGGCAATCAGCAAGGCAACTGCTCTACCTTAATGAGGTATATCCAGGCTGTTTGCCCTGCTGTCCAGCTTCTTTTTAACATCAGGCCTATAGGGTGGCTGGGTTATGGACATTGGGAAGTGTTTGTGCTATGGTGAGTGCTGTGAAAGGTGTAAGCCTGATGATTCACAGACCTGTACCCCTGGGACAAATAATAATAAAATTTTTTTTTTAAAAACCAGGCCTGAATCCTTTCTTTCCAGACATCCAATGCCCCAACTTGTCCCCACCTCTTTATTTGCAGAGCATGAACAGGAGGATTTTATAGGTCTTTGCAGGGATATGCTCATGGTTGTGGAGAGGAGGCGGTTGCTTGGCAAAATTTCAGAGCGTACATGCCTGTCCTTCTACTAGATAGTCCCCCAGGCAGTAGGCAGCTTGGACGTAGGGCTTGTTGCACTTTCCACAGACACTGGCTTGCAAATGCTTCCTGGCAACAGCCACCAAGTTACCAGACTCTCTGCCCTCTGCCTCTACTGAAACTTCCACTTCTCTATAAGCACAGGCCCCAGCTCCACCTCTGCCTGCTCCCCTCCCCACACCCACATGGAGGTCACACCCAGCCACCCTCTTCCTTCTGGAGTCACCCAGTCGCTCCGGAGGTAGGGCAGCGACAGAGGGTCCTCAGTCTCTTTCTCTTTCTAGGCCTGTTAAGAGCATAATCAGTGTTTTACAACCCCAAGGGCTTTCCTTTTGATACTCAGGAACCTCTCTGAAAGGGAAAACAAAACAAAACAAAACAAAACAAAACAAAAAAACCCTGAATGTTAAATTTCTTTCTCTTTGCATTCCTGCTTTATTGCCACTTGGAACATCCCCAACCTCCAAAAATAAATTAGGTACATGGATAGATAGAGAAATGATACATACATACATACATACATACATACATACATACATACATACATACATGCTGTTGTCCTCTACCATGTTCCTACTATAACAATCGAATTCTTTTTAAGGCTACATGAATAGTACTGCTATCAGAGAAAAGGTCAAAATGAAATGGAAAAATTTAATATTTTCAAATGCATAATGAAAGCCAAAGCCTTTTCTATGGCCCGAGGGCCTTCCATGATCTGTTTTTTCTTATCCCTGACCTCATTTGCTATTACTCTGCCCTCTGCTCCCTACGCTAGAGCCACACCGCCTTCTTCCTTTTTCTTAGAATTTCCAGCAACACATCCCCATCTCAGAGCCTTTGCCCCTGTTGTGATCTCTTCTTGGGATTCCTTTTCCACGACATATACTAGCTCTTTCACTCTTTCACATGTTTACTCAATGGTCATTTTCTCAGTGAAAGCTTCCCTTGCCACTTTATCCAAATTACAAACACCCTCTCCCAACATTGCATATCATTTTTTCTCCATTTTTTATCTAACTAGCTAACTCTTTATCTTCCTTTTTTTATATTGCTGTCGTTAGTCTCCTCTTACTGGAATGCAGTTTCCACAAAAGCCAGGTTTGCTCTATTTTCTTCTTCAGTGCCTAGAAGAGTGCCTTGCATGTTGTAGCACTAAAATAAATATTTGTTCAATGAATGAATACTTGATTTATCTTATGGAAAAGATAGACAACATACTCAGTATTATTTTTCACTAGAAGCAAAGAAGAGGCAATAGTTTAAAGCGTAGTCTCTGGTGAAGTTTACTGTTCTCACTGCAATAAACACCCTCTGTTGCGTGGGCAATTTCAGAGGGCAAGTGCGCAATGTTGCAGCAATGGTGGTCATGAAAATACGAGGTATCTCTTTGTTAGATAGCCACAAAATCCTGATCTTTTTTTTTCCTAGCACAGTAGGGGCCCCATTAGTACAAATGAATTTACACCACATATAACAAGCATTATCTTACACTTTGAAATGAAACTGACAAGATTGTACACACAATAAGATACAATTCTCTAAACAAGAATTCTGCCATGATTACTTTCTCTTTTACCTGCTGCACAAACACTAAAATCTGACTACATCGATGCCAACTCACATGTTTAGCAGAATACCTCCTCTAATAGATTAACACGATTTTTTATCAGCTATCCTGACTCATTTCATGATTTCTAGAACAGACCAAACCATTTAACAAATTGGTCTCATAAAGCTTCTATTGTGCATGATTTTTGCCACTCCAATGCCTGAAGTCTCACTAATTAACTAGCAACTGTGTTAGGCTTTTAACACAGAAATATGGAATGTAATAAGAGGTTTTGCAGTAATTGCTGAAGGGACATGAAGCCAAATATCCTTGGGTTTTGCTGTGATCAAATTGTGCCCAAGTTATCAAGGTCATGTCCATCTGCACCACAGCTTCAAGGGCTTAGATTAGCATTTGAAAATAGTTGTGCTGTATATATTGTGATTGTTTGTTTCTGCTATCTCTGTCCTTCTAGCGAAACTGAGATTAACACAGAGGTCCTTTAATTTGAGCTTCTTCAGCATGGAACCAAAAAAAAAAAAGATTTTTAAAAAAAGCAAATTTTGTTGTTGTAGTGAGTTGGAATCAGTACACTTATAACTGGAAACAGACCAAATTCACAGAGCCATGGGGCTGCCATATTATCATCTGCCATATCATCATTTACATCTGTATATGCATCAGATGTATCAATAAATATACCTTTTCCCTTCAATTACAGATTGATGTAGACCACTCCCCACTGCTCACATTCCTGCCACATATAAGTTTTCAGGTACACACAGCTCACCAAAGTACATAATTGTCCCAGTGGTCATAGTGAATTCTCCACTAGCTAGCAACAGAATACTGTGCAATCTGAGTTGACCAAAGGTGACTGGGGTACATTTGTGAGTTGGCCCTGGTGAATTTACTATGTCTGGATGTAATTTATATAAAGAATATTTTACTTAAAATGTTATTTTAAAATAACACTATTATAGCTCTCATCTTCTGTGTTAAGCATTGTGTATTTATCTCTAATCCTCTGAACAACTCTAGAAGATAGAATTCTTATCCCCTTTCTCACAAGTGAATAAACTTAAACTCAGAGAGAGCAAGTGACATGTCCAAGTCCACATGGCTAGTAACTGCTAGAGAAGATTTATTCCTAGTCTATCTGGCTTTCTCAGGGAGGAGACTGCGGTAGAATCTGTGAAAGAAATGATAGGCAATGTCATTTCTGTTGAAAGATTAGGGATCATTCTTCCTATTCTCAGATACTATGAAAAGAGTATCTACCTCCTGCAGTTCCATCAGTACTGATCTTTTTCAGAATCATGGAGAGGCTCAGTCCTCAGCCTTTCTGCCCTTCCCCCTGTCCTCCCAAATCTGGATTGTAAATGCATTTCCATCAAACTTGACTGGTAATAACAAACTTTCTTCGGTTTGGAACAGTGTTTCTCAACACTTTTTTCACTATTTATCTCCTAAGCAAACTTTTAAGTCATTTTTTTTCCTCCCCAAATTGCCCTTGCCATGAAATTTTAATACCACAGATATACTGCATATCTACTTTTGTACTGTGACACTTTGAAGGGGCATGAGCCATTGTAATAACTAAAACATGCCTTTCTCCAATCCTCAAAAATATATTTTTGCTTCCTTGGGGGCAACATCGCCCTTTTCAAGAATGCATGGTTTAGAGCAGTGTTTCTCAACCTCAGCATTATTGACATTTTTGGCCATATAATTCTTTGTTGTGGGGTATTGTCTTGTGAACTTTGGAATATTTAGCAGCATTCCTGTCTCTACGCAATAGATACTACTAGCAATCCCAGTTGTGACAAACAAAAATATCTCCAGACTTTGCCACATGTCTCCAAGGGGGTAAAATTACCTTTGATTAGAACCACTAGTTTAGAGGGAAGGAGAACTGAAGGTCCAAATGGCCGAGGGTAGAGAGAGAAAACTTCAAATATTTACATCATAAAAATCTGCAACCTGGAAGAAGACCTTATTTGAACCCAACCATGCTGGCACCCTGATCTTGGACTTCCAGCTGCCAGCAATAAATGTCTGCTGTTTATAAGCCACCCAGTCTGTGGTATTTTGTTATAGCAGCCCAAATGGACTAAGAAATAGGGCAACCAATGTCAACTGGAGAAGCTCAGAGGCTCCAAGCTTCAAGGTGAGAGTGATGAATGATCTCATGAATCTGAACACCTTAGACTACTGACAGAGAATCTTGGCGACCATTATTGATAAAGACATGGAAAAACCAAGTAAACAAACAATTAATAAGATAATTATTAACTCTTGAAAGGAAGTTGTAAGTAACACTTAAGCTGTCATAATCATGTAGACAGCGATCTAATAAAATACATCTTCATTGAAGTAAAGGTATCATATAATTAAATAAGGAGGGTAAAGGAATAAGAAGAGTGCATGAGTGTTGGCATAAGGAAAGCCATGGGGGGTGGGAAGGTAAAAGATAGCTAAATCTTTACTCTGATAAAAAGTTAAGAGTAATGTCGAAAACTGAAATAATCAGGAAGAAGCAAAATAATAATTTAATTTAAAGATATGGAAGCCAATAGGCAAAGAATCTGCTAAACAAACTAAAAGCTATTTTTCTGGAGTGGAGAAAAATGAAGAGGAGGGAGAGAAGTAGGCCTAATATTTAAATAGCTTTATAAAACTGACTTTTCAAATAATCTCCATGAGTAAGAAGAAAAAATGCATTTTTAAAAAATAAGGGAAAGAGAAAAGAAAGGAAATGCCAGTAAGGGAATGTATGAGTCACTTAAAAACCCGAACCAAACATTTAAGTATGTTTTGGTTTTAATATTTAAAGTTATCAACTATTCTTAACTCAATGACTTTTTTAAAAAAAATCAAAATACACTGAATTTGATTTAGGAAATATTCAGAGCAGGAGGTGTTATTATTTAATCATTAAATGATACCTGGGAGATATATCTTAGTTGTATAGAAAATATCATATACAAACTAACATTTTTTTTACAGTTAAATTAGTCATGAGATTCTTAAAAGTTGATGGTGATGGTTGATGTTATAATTTTTCAGTGTTCCTGGATACCCGCTCACAGAATCAGAGAGAACAATTATATAGCAAAACCAAAAACCCACAGAAAACATTTGATATAAAACTATGCGACAAGGTGTTTGCACAAACTCCAGAATAAGAGGCTAGGGACAAAAAGCCAATAGCCACAAGACTGGCATGCTATTGGCATCAGAGAGGGAGAAAGAAAATAGCCAAAATAGCCAGTAGGTATTCGTTGGAAAATGTTGCATGCCCACTAGAGGGAAAGAGCTAAAACGGGGAATTTTGCCAAATCCAAAAGCAAATGAGTGGGAATGTCTGGGTGGCTCAGTCAGTTAAGCGTCCGACTCTTGGTTTTGGCTCAGGTTGTGATCTCATAGGTCATGAGATAGAGCCCTACCTTGGGATCCATGCTCCACCCTCAGCCAGGAGTCTGCTTAAAGATTCTTTCCCTATGTCCCTCCCCCTACTCAAATGTGCACTCTCACTCTAAAATAAAGAGATGTATCTTTAAAAACAAAACAAAAAAGCAAATGAGTACAAGAGAGTCACAGTGAGGCTGACAATGCTGTAGCAGGCCAGCTCCATGAACTCTTAATATTGAGTAGCCAAGGCTCAATAAAAATTGAACAGAATATAAAGTAAAGGGAAGATCAAAATAAAAGCCAGACAATCTCAGAAATTAAGCTGCTTTATCTTTGAACATTTACATACACATACACATAAACACCATAGAAACAGGAACTCTGTGAATGTAGGAAAGTCACTCTGAACCATGGTTATTTCTAAAATTTCTGGAAAAAGAATTTCACATAAAAAAGGACAACCAGAAAGCGTTGTACTTTCTTCCCAAGACTCCTCTAAGAAATTACCAAAAACTTGGGGACTTAAAGAAATTTATTCTCTCACAGTTCAGGAGACCAGAAATCTAAAACCAAAGTATCAATAGGATTGGTTCATCTTTGGAGGCTTTGGGGGAGAAAACACCCTATGTCTTTCCTCTAGCTTTTGGAGGTTGCTAGCAGACCTTCATGTTCCTCAGCCTCCAATCTTTGTCTCCATCTTCACACTGCTTTCTTCTCTTTGTGTTTCTCTCTTCGGCCTCTTATTAGAACAACCAATCCCTAAATCCAGGATGATTTCATCTTGAAACCCTTAATTAATTACAAACTAATTACATCTGCAGAGACTCCATTCTTAAATAAGACCACATCCAGAGGTTCCATATGTATATAAATTTTGGGGAGACTATTCAACCCACCACAATGATCAAAATGAAATTCCATTTAAAACTAATATATGAAAAAAAAGGAAAGGAACAGAATAACATGTCTACAGAAAATGAAAGTACCCAGATTGAGAAATGCCCACAAAATATACCAAAACTATAGCTTTCCACTTCAAAACAAACTAAAGTATTTTAAGCAAATACCATAAGACTTGAAAGAACAACATTCAGATATGAATTAGAAACACTCAGAAATAACATGGCAGAACTCAGGAAAGAATTAAAAATTAAATAAATAGTGTCAGAAATGAAGGCTAACCTAATACAACATAAAAATAATTGGGGAAAAAAGGGATAAATATAAGCAAGTGAATAAAACAAATAGAAGTTTAAAAAAGAGAAAAATATTAGAAATAAAAAATAAGAGAAGAAAATGGATTTAAGATAAAGTGATCTATATCAAAGATAGAGAAAGAAGATCCAACATAGAGATAACAGGAATCTCTAGATAGGAAAAATCAAAACAAGAAAAAGAAAAAAAAATGAAACTATAAGAACACTTTCCTGGGGGGAAAAAATGAAACACTGAATTTAAAAAGTGTTAACCAACACTAAGACATTATCTAGTAATACACTGGACTTAAAAACTTTTGTGCATCTAGGCAAAAGTAACAAGTAATTTATAAAGAAAAGAAAATTAGACTCTCATTGGACTTTTCAGCTGACATTAATGCCAGAAGAAAATAGAGTATTTTAAATATTCATGGGAAACAAATGAGAGTCAAGGATTTTATATCCTGCAAAACTGACTTTCAAGTCACATACAAGCTGTAGTCACCATGTGAGATCTCAAAGAAGAGTGTTCTTTGCTGGAAAATCTATTAGAGAATGAGTTTCAGACAACCAAATGACTACGGGACATTGACACCTTAAAACTAAGGGATAAAAAACTAAGTGAATACATTTAGTAATGGTTTACATGTGCTAACAATGGACATGTACCACACATATTTTTTAAAACATGGTGGGGATAGGAGGCAGGCAAGAAAATTCAAAAATAATTCAATGTTTCAACTTTAAGTAGAGGTGATCTCCGATATGGATTTTCCCTAACTGCTCTTCGTTTAGGATTCCAAAAATACAGGAATAACCTAATTCTTCATGGAAATAAACATAAGATTATCATATATGTAACATGTTGCTATTCTTCTATACATAAAGTTTCCCAAACATATCAGACCTGATTCCTGGGCAATCTAACATAAAAAGAGGTCTGCATTAAAAATCATGGAATCATTGATTTTGAATGAAATTATTAAAAAGAATGTTTTTCATTAAAATGCAGTCTTCCACAATGGCTTATTAAGTTTTAATAAGCATCAAAGATTGTTTTATATCAAAACAGAATCCAATAAAATTTCTAAAGAATGTTTTCATAAAACAGGACTTTGGTTCTGTTTGCAATATTGACAAATAAGGAGCTGCTTACATTGTTGGCATACTAACCATTTATTTCTTTGTTTTATTACAGCTATTAATTTCCTTACTAACATATTATAATATTCCCTAGTGTACATAAAACAAATGAGTTAGAACCTGTCCCAACACTGTTCCATATGCTTCTCTGAGTCAGTTTTGTCTAAGGCAAGCTGACCCACTAGAACTTCACTGATGTGTGCATTGAGACACGTTCACAACTTCATTGGAGTTACTCAGAGCTCATGAGTCACACAATATTTAAATCTTTGGCTCTTTAAATCTTGTTGAGCTTGTTTTTTGTTGAGTCCAAGTTTTCCCTCCCACATAGATATTAAATAGGGAAGTAGTAGGGCTTTTGCGCCATATAGCATTTGAATGAAATTCTGAACCAAATATGCATGTCATTCTGACTTCCAACATCAGCCATTTTAGTCAACCTTATTTCCTCACGTCCCAATTTGACATTCATCTATAGCTATTTCTAAATGGCCTCAAAAGACAAACGTGCATTTCTCCAATTCTGTTCCATGTTAGAGGATCTCTGCCTCCTACATAAGGGAAAGTCCTTCAGTAGGGAATTTTCTCTTCATTGCACTGCTTCTTGTGCAAAAGATTTGAAAAATTATATAATATGTAAGGCTGTCAGGTTGCCAGTGTGAAGATTACCTCCTAAGGATTCTTACGGAGGTGTGAAAAGTGGTACCCATTAGAGACAGAATTTATCAGTGTGTAATATTCTTAAGATTATTGGAAATCCGTCTTGACAATTTACAAGTAGTTATTCTATGGCTAAAAAGGAACCTATCCTAATTGGTTAGAAATAAAGAAGGGAGTTAAATATGCCCAGAACTATGCTAGCCAAATTTCTCATCACATCTTTGTATGATCAAAATATAAGAAATGAAAAAGTATATAAAAAGAAAACCTGGTAAGAAATGAACTATACATCAAAAACTCAAGGACATGTATGTAAGGAAAAGACTCCCTCTTGAGTAAGTTAAGAACTAAAACAGATGATGCATTGTAACCAAGTTACAGAAATATCTTTCCCGAACAATGTGAAAAAGAAATATTTAATGCCAAGTGATGCAAAGGGTTAGAAAAAATAGTACTTTCTTTTTTTAAGTCATTTAAAGAAATATAAAAACAGATCCTTATAGGTTAAATATAACAGATTTATAGAGGCAACATAAGAGTTAGCTAACATAGCAATTTAACTCACTCTGCTCTCTTTAAATGTTATAATTTTCAGTACTTATAAGCCAAAAAAGCTTTCCTATTTTTAGTGTTAGTGTTCCACAGGAAAATATTTTCTGTGTTTTGGAAAGGAATTTGGACCTGATACTGCAGTCACCTGCAAATTAACAGTCTTGAGAAACAAGGGGAAATGGAATTCTCTAAGCTAAAGGAAAAGATATCTCTAGGAATACAACATGGTACTCCAAAATTCATGAAAGTGATGGGGTTTTTAATATTTACTACAAATGATTCACCTAATTGAAAACAGGAAGGTCTGTATAAATTTTGCAATATGCCATTATTTTTCCAATTTTAGAAACTTACAAAATTAGGCTTCGTTTGGACATATTATAAGTAATCTGGCATTTGTGTGGGCCAGATTTTAAGGGGAAACAGTGAGGTTAGTATCTCCTCCATGACACATTTGAATGGCCACTCCCAAGCAATTCCAGCTTTCAAAAACTGTAGAATGTCCAGCCACAGACAGCCAATGGATTTCATTCACTGATGTTACTCACAGCTATGAATATTTTAAAAACTGACAGTAGTAACTGTAACTAACAGAACCGTATTTTGCCAAGATGTTTTTAAAGGGATTGTATAGTTCCTTTAAAGTGAACACTAGTGAAGAATATAAGTATGTACCACTTAAAGAATCTCTCATGATGGTCTTACAAGGGGGATTCTGAGAAAAAGTTTCACAAAAGTTGAATTTCCTCATTCAGTTTAAATGGAGATTAATATTTGTATGCATAAACATTTGAAACTAGGATATCAACAATTCCATAATTTAAAAATAAACATTAGGGACACCTGGGTGGCTCAGTCAGTTAAGTGCCTGCCTTCCGCTCAGGTCATGATCAAATGGTCCTGGGATCAAGTCCTACATCCGTCTCCTGCTCAGCAGAGAGCCTGCTTCTCCCTCTGCTTCTGCTCTCTCTCTCTCTGACAAATAAATAAAATCTTACAAAAATAAAAATAAACATTAATATCAAAATAGATGTTATTTATTGTTAGTGCAATCATATCTCACCTATATCTCTCCCTTATTGGCCCTCAGCCTCAAATCCCTTGCCACCTTATCCACACCCCACCCAACTGAAAGAGTTTCCTTTATAAAATGGAATTCCCTAAAGTATGCTGCAGGAGAAAGAAGGCAAAAGGTAAAAAAAAAAAAAAAAAGAAAAGAAAAAGAAAAAGAAAAAAGCATACACACACACCAAAAACAAAGGAAAAAGGAAAAAAAGGGGGGATGGGGGAATCCCATAATCATTCATGTTTAGGAAACAGCAGGTTAAAAAGCATTAACAGGTTTAATGAAGTTTTTCTGCAACTTAAATCCATTAATGTGTATAGTGAATCTCCAAGAAGGAAATAGGGAGAGCAGCATAACCCGTATTCGTTTAATCACAAGTCTTAACTTATGGGATTAGTCTCCCTCTAAGTCTAGAAAGAATTTTCAAATTGCTATTCCAAAATAAACATGGAAACCTTCTCAAAGACTTTTGTGGTCCCATTTCGTACTGAAAAAAGTCCAGACTCTTTAGTATGACACTCTGTGTTATTTATAGTGTGCCCCAATCCATTTTTTACACATCTTTGGCCTAATCACCCACTTTCCCACATCTTCACCATTTTGACCCATTTGAAATTCTTGTACTCTCGCATCTCTCTGCCTTCTACCATTGTATCCCTTTCTGCCTAAGATGCTCTTTATGATACTTTTCTACAGCCTCTAAAGTCTTGCACCAGTTTTATTTCCTTTGTAAATCCCTGCTACCCTCTTCCCCACTTCCCATCTATGCTCCTAGAACACCTAGTCTCTTCTCTCTTATAGAATCTAACAAAAACTTTTACCATGGAGTTGTACCTTTGTCTCCACTTCTAGATCGTGAGTACTATGGAGGCAGACTTAGTGCTTACCTACATTTATACTACCAAGACCAAGTACAATACCTGAAATGTGGTCATTGAGTTATTCAATTATAGCTAAGAACAGACAAATAAGTATGTTTATATATATTTATGTGGGTTTTTTCCTCTTAATGAAGTCTCTAGTACTGTTTTGGTCTATAAAAATAGAGAATTGAACTTAGTTCTAGGCAATTAATGTCTCAATACTAATTTCCTAAGTATCAGATGATTTGGATTTGTGGTATAAATTCAGTCTGAATTGGATAGTACTACTAATACATCACTGGTATGTTAAAAAACAAACAAACAAAAACAAAGAACAAACGAAAAAAACAAAACTCATGCCCAAACACCAATTAAGATTCTTTAATTGCTAAAATTATCATTAGTACCATCTAAAACAAGTTTACCTTATAGAGGAAAATACTCTAGTAAAGTTTTAATCCATAACACAATTGATTCATAGCTTAGTTAATCCTTCAAACACATCATGACTTCAAGAGGATCAAGTGGCATCCAGTAATCTAGGTAAGAAATTTCAGTCATCTTTTTTAAAAACTCCTTAGAAAAAGAACTTTCTAAAACAAGATTGCCGAAACATCCAGGAGCACTACAATTCTTTAATTGAGAAATTATATCATCTGTTGGATGCCGACCCAAGATACCTCTGAGGTTCACGTAATAACATACCAGGCTAATGAGAATATTCTACTAATGAGGACAGTTACAAGTATGAATTCAGGCTGATAAAAATAACTAGTGCTGTCATGACTTAACCACAAATTTTGTTTGTGTGCGTGTTTTTCCTTTGGGACATTAATTAATCATTTAATAGGCCACAGATGTGTCAAACAACTATTTTCTGAAAATTAACTTTCCTTTTTGAATTAGCAAAGTGAATTGAAAATGCAACTATGTTAAAAGAAAACTCTGGGTGCTAAAACGATTTCATTTTATCTATCTAAATTCTGCATAGCACTTGATTTAGGACCGTGATATCTTGTTCTTATACAGGGGATTTTTACAATTAGATAAAATAACACTGCTAAATATGTTATAATTTGAGCTAACCTAAGAGAAAAGTCAAAGAATCAGATGTGAGCTAGACTGAATCAAAACCTCCTCTTTAGAAATGGTGGGCAAAATACAAAATTTTTAATTTCTCCCCAAATCTCTTTTTCTCTAAATTTCTAGAGTCAGCTAACTTGAGTGGCACTGAAAATGCTTTTAGAAAAGTTGTGGGTTGTTTCAATGATATCCTTGCTCAAACTGTCAGAGTATAATCTAGTGAGAGAGGAGAAAAAGAAGGAACCCAGGATGGAAGTTTGGCCAGGACGTGAGTAAACTCAGGATGTGACATAACATAATGGGAAAAAAATGGGCAAAAATGAATTTTTTTCAACATTAGAAAATGGATACGTAACTTGAAAAGCAGGGAACTATTGGGGTGGGGGGAAGCCTAGTGTTTCCCTAGTGTTTTGCCTAGTGTTCATGTGTGTGAATCTACAAATATGACAATCATAGTTCATGTACATTTTTCTTTTCCATGTCAGTAAATCAGCCTATTCAGCAGAATCTATGAATGATTTTCTTGCCTATAATATTATTTCTACTACTTTGGATGTACTCATTCATTAAAGATAGCTACAGGGGGAAATACAGAATCTACCAAAAAGTGAAATACTGCCAACATGTAGACACAAGGTTGCATATATTTTATTCCATATATTTGATGCCTTTAAATTTCATGCCAAACAAATTTACTTGGAATTTTTTTTTAATGACCAGAGAAGGGCGCCTGGGTGGCTCAGTGGGTTAAAGCCTCTGCTTTCGGCTCAGGTCATGAACTCAGGGTCCTGGGATCGAGGCCCGCATCGGGCTCTCTGCTCAGCAGGGAGCCTGCTTCCTCCTATCTCTCTGCCTGCCTCTCTGCCTACTTGTGATCTGTCTCTCTGTGTCAAATAAATAAAAAATCTTAAAAAAATAAAAAAAATTAAAAAAAAATAATGACCAGAGAATATCTAAATGAGGTAAAAGTGAATAGATTCAATTATTACCTGGCTGAATCATTTCCATTTGCTGATTCATTGACTCTGAACACATTTAACTAATAGTGAAAATTCAACTGATATTGCTGGAGTGTACATGGAGTTATCATGAACATCATTGTCTATTGTCAGTTTATTCTGATGATGGCATTGTTTGCTCTGGTTGCAAGATGTGGAATATTAAATTTTTAAAATACACATGCATACACACATTTAACTGAACAATAATAATAATCACATGAAAAATAGTTGTTGTTGGGAAGCCTGGGTGGCTCAGTCAGTTAAGCATCTGCCTTCAGCTCAAGTCATGATCCCAGGGTCCTAGGATCAAATCCTGCAAGGGGGTGGGGGAGTCCTTGCTCAGCAGGGAGCCTGCTTCTCCCTCTGCCTGCGGCTCCTGCTGCTTGTGCTCTGTCTCTCTCTCTCTGACAAATAAAAAAAGTAAAATCTTTTAAAACAAAGAAAAAACTAGCTGTTGCTACTAATAACATTTTCTCCCAAAGTGTTATGACAGTTACATAAAGTGCTCTCTATGTGAGAACCTTTAGAAAAATTAAGCAAATTATTTGTCATAAATCCTGCATTATTTAAATACCTATCTTAAAGATGTGTGCAAGAAAAAAATGCCTGATCTTCAGAGTGTGGTATAATAATTCTTTTTTTTAAAAAAGATTTATTTATTTATTTATATGACAGAGAGAGATTACAAGTAGGCAGAGAGGCAGGCAGAGAGAGAGGAGGAAGCAGACTCCCCACTGAGCAGGGAGCCCAACGCGGGCCTTGATCCCAGGACCCTGAGATCATGACCTGAGCCGAAGGCAGAGGCTTTAACCCACTGAGCCACCCAGGCACCCATAATAATTCTTTTTCTGGGTATCTCTTTTCCTATTAATTAACCACCCCAACCTTTGCCATACATTTAGAAGCCATGTTGAACTTACAGCCCAAAGATGTGTTTTTGTTTTGTTTTCCTGGCTCTGCCATTAACAACTAGAAATTTCTTCACAAGTAAATAAAGACATTGCACTAAATAATCTATGATATACATTTCAATTCTAAAATTCTGTGTTGCAATTATTGTTACACTGGTCTAGTTTTGCTATTTAAGCTCCAAATACCAAAAGCATTGAGATTACCTGGCACCTTCCGAAATTTAGTATCACAGTAAATCGTTGACTAAACAACACAGCCGCAATTTAAAATACTCCATTTCTGGTTTGAATTTGTAAAAATACAGCTAGCTGTTCATGATCTTTGGCAGCCATATCCCAAATGTCCATAATATAAAATATCACATATTATAATATTCAAAGGAACAAAAAGTTGTACCCAAAAAAAAAGTTGCACGGAGATAAGTAAGTCTTTTTCTCACACTGCCATTCAGCTCCCCTCCCCAAATACTACGATTTTTAACCAGTCTTTTGTGTATAATGTTTTAAAGATAATCTAGGTGTTTGCAAATACAGCAATATACACAAATGCTGGAGGTGTGGGGTAGAAAAGTCGATGTGGCCGTACAATTAAATGTTCTCCTTCCTAGAACAACAAACAAAAAACAACTCAGGTCCACACATGTATGAGCTAAACATAGAAAAGGTGATACAAAAAAAACGTAGCAATTGATGTTGCTGTTGGAACAGAAAACAAAAAGATGAAGACTGTTAATCCTGATTTTATGCAGAGCAAAAGACTCAGAAGAAAGCTTCTTTGCCTTCGAAATGTGGTGTAGACATAACAGTGACTTCATTGTCAGACAGATCTGCATTTAGATCCTATGTTTGCCCCTTATTAGCTGTATATGGCCTTGGGCAAAATAATTAGCTCTCTGGGCCCATTTCCAGCTTCTAAAATGTGATGATAAGTTACAGCTCATAATCTAGCCCTGAGGATCTTATAAAATTGTGTTTACATGAGATTTTGCATATAGAATTGTTTTTCACTGCTTTGAAAATTCATAAGCTTAAACATCTTTCATGTCCCTTTTTTAAAAAGAGAAATGGATACCAACCACAACAAAAATCAAGTAGATAGAATAAAACTGCATAATTAACCCTCCCCAAAAGTCATGTAAAATCTCATGGAAAATACGTTGGGGAGTCATCTCCTAGGCTCCCCAAGCTCCCCGCAAGCCAGCTCACAGCCCAGGCTCACCACAGTCATTCCGTGAGCC
The DNA here is from genome assembly GCA_002007465.1 of Ailurus styani. NCBI lineage: Eukaryota > Metazoa > Chordata > Mammalia > Carnivora > Ailuridae > Ailurus > Ailurus styani. The sequence goes on along the minus strand of LNAC01000060.1, from coordinate 3,975,131 downwards.
TTGCAAAAACCTATGTCTTTCTTTTCCTGATTTTTTTTTAACCTCACTTATTATTAGCCTGGTGGGATTCTCCTAGACAAGAAAATTAAGATAATTTTTCTTCTACAAATAGAATAATTCCATATCTCTAATAAAAAATTAAATTACCATCAATGACCCTGTTTATCGAAGCGGATGTACTGAAAATGTATTTTAAAATTTTGACCTTTGAAACAAAAACTTTCTAATGGCTGATTTAGAAATATCCAGAAGAAACAGCTAATAATACAATACCCATTTTACAAGAAGACTGCAGGTTTTGTTATACATGAGGAAGTCCAATTGGAAAAGTGGGCTGTTTGTAGACGTGTGTATCTGAATTAGCCTTGAGTTAATCAGTGTTTTTGACCTAGAGGCACTTTGGGCTTGCTCATCAAGGACTACACCCTTATTCGTAATCTACTCTAATAATTTTATCTCACTGAAATGTATTACATCATTCCCCTGATACTGATTTTTAAGGGATCTTTAATTCTCTCAACATGAAGTTATTAAATCAAGAAGAAGTGAACAAAAAATCAAATAAATACAGAAAAACCTCCAGTGTCGTGGGTAACAAGAATTTCTTAAAACGTTTTCTTCTTTCTCTCACTTGTTCCACCAGAAGAAATGCAAGGAAAGACCAGTGACAAGCCCGGGCCTTGGATTAAGCTGCGCAAACTCTCCCAGATACCCTTGAAATAAGTATAAATATGAGTGATTCTGGCAAGGGCTCCCTGAATATATCAGTTAGATAACTGTTTTCATAAATTCCACAGATCTGTGGCAGTAACATTAATGTAGAAACAAGGACAAAGAAAGTATCGTTTTTATGAAACTATAAATGCTAAGTGTTATAAATAAGGTCATGTTAAACCGTGCTTTATCAGAATTAAACACGAAGGTCTGGTTCAGGGTCAAAGAAGCATAAGCCTTCTGCAGGACATAGTCTGTCATTTTTGTGACTTTGTTCATTGCTAGAAATAGACCCTTGAACTACCTCTCATACGTACTTACTTAGAAATCAGAAGGAAACTTGAGTTAAGGGATTACTGTAGAGTAAGACTTTTTTAAAGCATTTTAAAATCTTGAATAATTACTGCATTTTCAAAATGGCATGAATTTTCAATAGCACATGTATATGACTGTGTATGGTGTTTAATAATTTTCAGAATAATTTATATGAGCTCAGAGCCCTATGAGGATTACTAACAAAGATAACATTAACAAGCAGATTAGTCATAGAAGACATAAAAAATAAATACAACTCTTTGTATCTAGGCTCCTCTCTACCCTCAATCCTTTTTTTCATTCTCTCCAAATCTCCCTCTCACTCCAAACAATATTGTTTGCATCTCCTTATAAGTTTAGCTAAGGAGAACAGTAATTTCTACAAGATATCAAATACCTCAATTAAAACAATTAGGACTTTAATTTTTTTTTCTTTTAATTATGTTTACACTCTCCTCTGCCTCAGAGTAATGGTCAGTTATATTTTGTTCACTAACAAAATGGGGAAAATAAAATTTCTGATAATCTAAGCCATGTACAACTAAATATACTTTAATGAAGAGTTTGCCTTTAAAGAGACTAAAAATTAATTAAAAGGCATTCTAATCAGTGTTTTAAATATTGTTTGTAATGTTACCTGTTTAATTATGTCCTAATTTCTGACAATAATAAAAACTAATGGTAACTGTTATAAATAATAATAAATAATTAAATAATTAAATAATAAATTAAATAAATAATTAAATAATAAATAGAAAAAAACATTTAAATTAGACAAAATGTAATATAAACTGAAATTATTGAGCATGGAACTGTTTGATACAAGTAAATTTTACAGGAAGTTTAGATTAGCTATTTAAGTAATGCCATGTGTTTTCAAGATATCCTGAATATCATTCCCTGGGAGACATTTGTCACCTGACGTCTGTTATAAGAACAGAGCTTCCACACGCCTGCTCCTTCATGAGCAACGGGTCAGGCCCAGAGATATTTTCCCACCCAGAGACAGAAGTTGCTCTTTCCTCCAATTTTTGGTTACCGTCACTCTTCTCTGTTGACAGGTGTCGCTTGTTTTTTATCCTCCCTACCATTGCCTGCTCCTGCTCAGCACTACACCCTCCCTCTAATCTCCATCACATACCTTCTCTGCTTTTCCTTTTTCCTTTGTTCCTCTATCTTCGGTTGTCTTGCCTGCCCTTCATGGCTTTCACCCCACAAGTGCAATGTTTTGTGAACTTCACCAGCTTGCCATAAGTAATCTTTCTTTTTCATCGACGAAGCAGGTGGGAAGAAATTCTACTGTGAGTTTTCTACTCTGTAGACATTTCCACTGTTTTAGAGATTTAGGGGGAAGTTTCTTGCTCTCGGAGTTTTTGGCTGTATGTTCATTGGAGATCAAAGCTATTCTGATCAAAGATCAATAGCTAAACTGGAACTACATTTCCCAGAATTTCCTTCCCTGCAGATTCTTACCATGGTCCACAGGAGACATTTGCACAGAAAGCCAGAAGTGAAAGACTGACCATATTCCTTTATACTAAGGAGTCATCATAGGGCCTCAGGCATATCTGTGCCTATCTGCCTGTTTGCAGGGTGTCATGGGGCAGCAACTGGAACAGCATCTGTACCAACAGCATCTGTAATTCCTGCTGAATCTCCTGTTAAAGCTTCTCTGAATCCTAGCCCTGGTGCATATGGAAGCTGGCACCAGCTTCTACTGCAGGCTTCCCCATTAATGAAAGCTGGGAGTCTGAAGGTAGTGACAGGATCATTAATACACCTCCACTGTCCTAACTCAGGGCTATAGCAACTTCTTAGCCATATGCCAGGGACCTTGATCACCTCCCATTTTATCCTGGTGCATTACACTCATGGTAGCATACTGATTGGATCAAATGAGCAGGAAGTAGTGATGATCCCAGACACATGGGTAAGACAATTGTGTGCCAGCAGGTGAGAAATTAATCCTACAAAAAAATCAACAACATTTCTGTGAGTCAGCTGTCCAGGGCATATCCCTTCCAGAATGAATTAAACGTAGCTGTGTCTGACTCCCCCTACCATTAAGAAGGAGACACAATGCCAGTAGACCTCTTTGAATTTTGAAGACAACATATACTTCATCTGAGGGTGCCATTACAGCCCATTTACAGAGCAACCTGAAAAGCTGCCAGTATTTTGTGGGGCCCAGAATAGAAGAAGGCTTTGCAATATGCCCAGGCTGCCATGTAAGCCTCAGTGCCATTTGGACTCCATGACCTTACAGATCTGAAGGTGCTCAAAGCATACATGGTAGACAGAGATATTGTGCAGGGCCACTGATAGTCCCCTAGAAGGTGAATTACAGCACAAACCATTAGGATTTTGGAACAAATTATGAAAAATACCTTCTTCAGTAGAAAACTACTGCTACCGTATTCTTGAAAATCAGATTTTCCCTTGCTTCTAACCCTTAGCAGGGGCTGAGCCCTTGAACATGGGACACCAAGTTACCGTGAAACTTGCGTGTTTACCAGGGCTTTTATGTTCTACTAAACCATAAAGCTGGCCACACACAGCAGTGCTCCATTGTTATATGAAAGTTGTAAATACAAGAACTGACTTGATTATGTCCTGAAAACAAAGGAGTTGCATAAGTAAGTCATGACCTGTATTTCTGCCACATAGCCTCTCCTCCCTCTCAACCTGCACCTATGACCTTAAGGGGAGTTTCCTATGATTAGCTAACAGGAGAAGGAAATATTTGGGCCTGGGCTGCAGATGGTTCTGCATAATAGACTGGCTTTACCTGAAAGTGGACAACTATAGCATTACAGATCTAATCTGAGGCACCATGAAAGACAGTGGTGAAGAAAAATCCTCCCTGTGGGCAGAACTTTGAGTAATACACCTGGTTGTTCATTTTACCTAGAAAGGGAGGTTGCCAGAAATGCGGACCTATCCTGCCTCAGCAGAAGCGGCTAATGAACTTGTTTGAATGGCCAAGAGATTGGAAATAACTCATTTGAGAAACTGGTAATATGGAGGCCTGGGGAAGAGATACGTGTTTGGACTTCTCCGGATGTGCACAGGATGTGAAGATATGTACGTGTGTGCTCACCAAAGATAAACTTCAGTGGAGGAGGATCTTAAAAAGCAGTAGACAAGATGATCCATTATATGTACAACAGTCAGATTCTTGCCCCAATCACCCCCATACTTGACTAATGAGCTTATGAAAACCAATGGCACCAGGGACAGAGGTTATGCATGGGCTCAGTAATATAGATTTCCACTTACTAAGACTGACCTGACTATAGCTACTGCCAAATGCCCAATTTGACAGCAGCACAGACCAACACTGAGTCTCCAAAATGGCACCATTCACTGGGGAGGAGGGGAATCTGCCAGCCACCTAGAGGCAGATTAATTGCATAGAAGTGCTTCCATCATGGAAGCATCAGCGCTTTGTTCTCACTGGTATAATATACTGTATATGAACTTGCTTTCCTTCCCCACAATGTTTCTGCCAAAACTATCATCCTTGGACATACCAGCTGCCTTATTCTCAGCATTAGTTCTGACCTAGAAACCCATTTTATCGTTTACAATATGTGATGATGGGCTTATTCCCATTGAACTCACTGATTTTACCATCTTCTCTGTCACCCTGAAGTGATGGCTAGACAAATAGTGGAAGGGACTTTTGAAGACCTGCTTATGGCACCAGCTACCTGGCCAATGGCTTCTTGAATGGAATGTATACCCTTGTTCAGAGACAAGTATATACTTTTTCTCCCCTAGCCAGGATTTAGGGCTCTAGGAATCAAGGGGTACACAAGGGAGTGGCTGCTCTAACAATTACCCCTAGTGATCCACTAATGAAATTTTGGCTTCCTGCCCTTATACTTTGAGCTCTGTTGCTCTAGAGGTCTTAGATACCAAGGAAAGAACGCTTCTACCAGTGAGACATAGCAATGGTTCTATTAAACTAGAAAATGAGACTTTTACCATTTCTTTATACTTCTTACCTGAAAGAATCAACAAGTACCAGATGAGATGATTGATCCTAAAATCTAGAGAAAATGCATTACTACTATACAATGAAGGGAAAGAGTAATATTTCTGGAATGTAAGATCTCCTGGGATGCCTCCTAGAGCTTCCAAGGAGATAAAAAACAGCAATCCAACATAGGCAAGACTACTTAGGGCCTAGAACTGCTGGGAATGAGTAGTAGTTAATATGATAGCTCAGTATTTATGTTACTTTATATGAAAGGGGGAATGTGATTCATTTAGGAAAGAAATAAAAATCACTGAAAGATAAATAAAGGATTTTATATCTTTTTTAGAGGGAACCATTAGTGTTTCCAGTTGTAGAAGGGATACTTGTGTTAACTGAGGTGGAGGTAAGATTTTTTCATCATCTTTTTTTAGAAGTTAAGTGTAGTCAAAAGAGGCATATTTGGATGCCAAGCTAACTAAGGTTAAACTATGATAGATTTGTATTATGCTAATTTAATTAATCTAGAACTTCAATTCTTAGAACTCCCTTCCCTGCATAGTTTATAGTTAACATGGACCACAAAGAATGTCTCACAAAAGATTTGGAAGGCGGAAATCAAAAAGCCAACATATTCCTCAAGAAGTCGGCACAGGGAACAAGGCACTGTTGCATTTTACACACATTGCCACTTCTCTGCTGACTTGCATAGCTGGCAGGAGGCCACACCTGGGCCCTCAACACCTCTAGTTCCTGCTGGGTCTTCTGATTCAGTTCTCTCACTTCTGGGCCAAGGGCCTGTTCAGCTCCCAGACAAAGGGCTCCAGTTTCTCTTGTAAAATGGCCCCATCCTACAAGTTGGAAGTTTGAAAGCAGAGAGAGATTGACAAGAGTTCCAGTCCTTCCTTGTGGTTTTTGGCTTAGCTTCATAGGCTCAGGCTTTCCCTTGCTTTTCCAACTTTGTACTCATCCGTCCCTCCTGACTGCCTGCCAACTTCAGACTCTAGCACCAGACACAGAAACAACAGCAATCACAATTATTTTATAAGATCAAATCCCTACAATAAATCATTTGTTGTATGTGTTTATATTTCCTAGTGGTTTTGCTTCTCTGATTGATGCTCCTGAGTTTCAGAGCCTGGTTGCCAGATAGTGTACTGAACTTTGAAAGGCTTAAGAAAGATGGAAGGAAATGGGAGAAAAAGTCCTTCCTTTCAAAGATCCGACAAAGATAAACTTTTTTTAATAATTCTTAATTTTAAACTACGTCATCTTGCCAGACATCAATAATCTCTTGCAATAGTTTTAATCTAGTTTCCTTATTTTGAGGAGGTGGATTGAATCCGTAAGAGACCCAAAATATGCCTTGGAAATTACTTTCCCATGAATCTTCACCACCTACAATTGCATTGTCATTTTACACGTTTCTTCCTTTTAAAAATGAAGTGCAGAAAGATGAAGTCAAGCATTTTCATCCTGTGATAGACCTTTACAACTAGTCCAGAAATGGAACACTTGAGAGAAGTCAAAAATTAGTTGAAAATTAGACCTCAGGAATGCCTGGGTGGCTCCGTTGGTTAAGCGTCTGCCTCCAGCTTGGGTCATGATCTCAATGTCTTGGGATCGAGTCCTGCCTCAGGCTCCTTGCTCAGCCAGGAGACCGCTTCTCTCTCTGTTTGTGGGGGAGACAAAAACAATTTATGGTCCCCTGCTTGTGCTCTCTCCCTCTCTCTGACAAATAAATAAAATATTTAAAAAAAGAAAAGAAAGAGAGAAAATCAGACCTCAAGCTATGTCCAAGCCAATAAAGATGAGTTGGAAAGAACTGGGCAACAGTTCTGTGGAAGGAGAGTATTTCTTCAGTGAAAAATGGATCTCCTTGTCTGCAATGCCAGCACCTATTTTCATATGTGGTTGGACAACATCTCCCAGACTTTTCATCATACACTACTGGCTATTATGGTGGTTATGTTTCATCCAAAGAAAACTGCATCAAAGACTGTCTTATTTGGCAGTGACACATGTCTTCTAGCTAATTATCATTTTTAAGCTTAAAAGAAAAATCCAAATGAATTCTGTGTGCAAGTTCATTATTCAGGGCATTTATGTGCCAGACTTAAATTTAACTGAATTTTAACATGTATTCCCCTTAATATGATCTCAGTCTGCCCTCCTCCAAATTTAAGTAGCTCACTATCCCAATTCAATTTTCTCACCAAGAGCAAAGACAAAGGTTTTAGATGATTGTAAACTCGTCATAATAATGCAAAGTGCCACATGTTTTTGTCATTGAAGGCAAAAGAAAAATTTATAAAGATTTTCCACTTGTGTTTTTATTTTTATTCTCTCCAGGAATGAAAATTTGCCCTCTGCAAGTTATAGATTTCTGGTTATTGCAATCAGTTCTTTCTGTTTTCAAGGGTTATTTGAATAACTTCAAATTGTCCAGAAATGCCGCTTCCACGTGTACTCAATCATAGTCATGGTTACTGATACTTCTGCCAAAAGGTTTTACATGCCAAAAGTATGGTATGGGCGCCTGGGTGGCTCAGTGGGTTAAATCCTCTGCTTTCGGCTCAGGTCATGATCTCAGGGTCCTGGGATCGAGGCCCACATCGGGCGCCCTGCTCAGCGGGGAGCCTGCTTCCTCCTCTCTCTCTGCCTGCCTCTCTGCTGACTTGTGATCTGATCTCTCTCTCTCTGTGTCAAATAAATAAATAAAATCTTTAAAATAAAAAAACAAAAAACAAAAGTATGGTATGGCTGGCAATTCATACTGATATACAAACTGCATGCTGTTGCAGAGGCTGCTCTCCTCAGGAACATACCTTACTATCAGGCAGGTTGTCGTCATCCATTCAGTCTTCTATAACAGTATACCATACACTGGGTGGCTTATAAACAACAGAAATTTATTTCTTACAGTTCTGGAGGCTGGAAGTTCAAGGTCAAGGCACCAACCAGATTCAGCATCTGGTGAGGAGTCACTTCCTGGTTCATAGACAGCTGTCTTTTCACCGTGTCCTCAGATGACCAAAGTAGGGGGGTGGGGGTTCTCCCAAATCTCTTTTATAAGGGCACTAATACCATTCATGAGGGCTCCAGCCTCATGACCTAATCACCTTCCAGTCCCCACCTCCTAATACCATCACACTGGGTGTTAGGTTTCAACATGTGAATTTGGGGGTGGCAGGGGAGGGGATGACACAAAGTAACCTGTGCCCTGCAAGTCCTTCCTGCTCTACAAGAAACAGAGGAAGAAGAAAACGATGAAGAAGAAGAAGAAGGAAGAGAAGGAAGAGGAGGAGGAAGGGGAGGAAAAAGCAGGAGGAGGAGAAGAAGGAGAAGAAAGAGAAGAAGGAGGGAGGAGAAAGAGGAGGAGGACCAAGAAGGGGCTGGAGAGGAGAAAGGAGAGGGGGGAGAGGAGGGCAGGGGGCAAAGAAGAGAGTGCAGTTAGAGCTACATTGTGGCTGAGGCCCAGGAAAGAGAAAGGAAAGTGTAATATCACAGTCATCTACTTACCTCTTGTTTTCCCCAAATAAGGGTCATGATCACATTTAGTCCAGCTTTCCAATAACACACTCCCACTAGGTATATAAACACTATGTGACTTTATCCCTAAGAAATAGTCATGGGAAAACACTTCTCTATCTCCCACACAATTACTTTTTGATTGTTTATGTGTAATTTTTTCCAAACCAGGAGCTCCCACACGTTCCCCATAAGACTTCTCACTGTTCACCAAGTCCTTAGAAATTATAGTCTCCCTAAATGACGTCTTAAATAAGTTGTTTCTGTCTGTATTCAGTATTCATGTGTCATTATTATAACTGTATAACACAGTACAATTTATAAGTTACTTGTACGTACATTATCTTCTTTGGTGTATTCAGTGATCCTTTAGGGTTGTCAGAGACATTTTATGTTCCCTATTTCTAAATGCCAAAACAAGCCAGCTACACAGCTAAAGTCACAATTAAAGCATAGCCAGATATAATTCCTGCTCCAGTATTCTTCCTGATAGCATGTGGGTCTCTCTCTCTCTCTTTTTTATTACTTATTTGTCGGAGAGGGAGAGAGAGCACAAGCAGGGGGAGTGGCAGGCAGAGGGAGAAGCAGCTGCCCCACTGATCAAGGAGCCCGATGGGACTTGATCCTAAGACCCGGAGATCATAACTTGAGCCAAAGGGAGACGCTTAACCGATTGAGCCACCCAGGCATCCCACCATGTTGGCTTAACAGAGGGATACTCTTAAACTATCTTCCATAAATGACAGTGAAACCGGAGTTTTCATGGGCACAAAACAAAGACTGACTGACCATGGGGTGAATCTGCTGCACCGGGAAATTTTCACAACCATTCAAACTTACAACCTCCCAGCATTTTATAGACAATAAATTTCTATCCCATGGAAACAAAATAAGCCAAAGCTTAAAATAATAAGTTCTAGGAAATCAAAGAAGAAAGAAATAAACCCCCTCATTCTTCTTCATCTGGGACTGTCATTCGATTAGTGTTAAGTGAGATACTGTGTGTGATCCACCTGTATTAGAATCACCCAGGGTATGTGTGAGAAGTACCCATTCCTGGGTCCCCACACAGATGTACTGAATTAGGATAGAGGGCCCTGGAATCTGCACTTTGACACATTCCTCAGGTAATTCTTATAAACACTACTGTATGAGAATCACTGCACTGACCAAGTTTTACCCCCATGAGACAAAAAAGAAGCTACTGAAGAGACAACAAAAGCATGAAAGATTCGAAAATCTGTCCAGAAACACATAAACTGTTAGGATATATTGTGAACCACAAACACCTACAGAGAGGTCAATTAGAAACAAAGTAGTTTATGCCACTGAAGTAGTTGTGTTCAGATGATACCATTTGTAGCATCTTGTTCGATTCATCTATAAAATGCAAATAATACTTGAGTGTTCTTGAAATGCGAAGACTACCTCAATGACAGTAATAAATGTGTTGATAGATGCAACTAGATGATAATAAAAGAAAGGATTATAGGGGAAAGCTCATGAATATCATTTCCCATCCCTGAGAATGTTGTTGCCCGTGTTTCAATTAACAGCGTTTATTCAAACAGAGAAATAATAGCACTGACTCTCAAAACTGGCAGCAGTTAGAATAACTCAGCATATTTAATGATAAATAGGTCACATTGTCTGCAAAACTCTGACTTTGATTTGGAACTCTGCAACAGGAGCCGTTTCAACCTGCCTGGTTCTGCAAGTCTTTGTCCCAGTGATTAGATAATTAGCGAGAACATTGCAACTGTGTGAGAACCACAGTTTCACCAGCTGATCTTAGCAGAGGAAAATATATATTACTACCTTTCTTTTAATAGTAGCTGTGATTAACCATAATAAAATATATGCCTAGTAATTTCAACAGTACATGAATCCCTAAAATTATTTCTTGCGAGGACTAAAAGGATCATAGATTAAGAGCTCTTAATTCAAGCTTGTAATTTGGGTTTAAACTATTCATTATAAAAATCAAGTCAAAGCTGAGAGAAATTATCCAGGGTCTAGGGAAAACAGATCTCTCTTTCACGATCAAACCCTTTTTTCCCCTCAAGTGAAAAACCACGTGAGTCCCTACACTTTCCCTTTTTGCTTTCTACTTCCAGATCTGTGAAAACAAACACCTCTGTCTTGCAGTAATTTTGAAAAGCAGCTGTGTTTTGTGAGATACATATTGAATGGTCAGAAAGGACTTTTTGAAGTTGAAAAATTTCTTTTGAAGGGAGCAAAGTAATTTTCCTTTTTTTTTTTTCTTGGTATGCCATTACATTAAATTTTGAGGAGTCCAATTACTCTTTTAATGTATTTATGTTATCTGAATTCTATGTAGGTTTCTTTTTTACTCCATACTAAGAACCTAAGCTAGTAAATCCTTTCTCTTAGAACAAGTCCTCTGGTTTTCTGTCCTCTCCAAAAGTCCAGCTGCTGCCCAGAAAGGAGGTGACACTGGAGATTGGCTTTAGTTTTTGAGTTCTACTAATCTGATTAACTAGGCTGCTGCCCAAGGAATAGACATCCATTATTCCTGCAGTTTATGTGAGGAGAAACTGCCATTTGCTATTAGAACCTTCAGTGACAAAAGCACTGGGAAGATCAAGTCACTCCACATTTCCATTCTCTTCTAAAAGTGAGACTCGTAAGATACCAACACCTGTCTTTGGAGAAGAGATCATAGATCTCAGCCTGTTTTCTTCTACAGTGTTACTTTGTGGAATATACAGTCAGAAATGCATTTAGTGTAAACCAGCCCTATCTTGTTCTTTTTATCATATTTTGTAGTAACACGATGAATACTTCAAGAAAAAAACACGAGATGGATCTATCTGGAAATTGGCATAGATTCAGGTTTTTACAAAAGCATGTGAACTACCTGGACAATCTGATGAATCAAGATCGTTGTTTGTTGGGTACTTCACACAAGGGCTTTAACAAAAAGAGCACTGATATGCAGCTGCTTTTTGACAAGAGCCGTGAATCACTGATAGAGAAGCATGAGAACAGTCGGGAGACTTAATTATATATCATTACCCAAAATAATGGCAACGTTTTAGGTATGAATTAAACCTTCAGTGGTGGAGACTTGCATCATTCGGGAATGTTAGTGAATCCAATGATTTTAAAAATCCATAGACAAAACACTCAAGATTCATTGTCCATGTTGGAGGAGTTGCAAAGTTTCTTTGTATTCTAGTTTTTGAGGCTTTGTGGGGGAGGTAAGAGTAATTCTTTTTTGAAGGCAGAAGAGAAGGTTTTTAAGGGTAGGAGAGAATACTTAAAATGACAGAAAATAAGACCCATCATTAGAAACAGCTCAGAACTATGCAATCACAGCTTGGAATGGAATCCCGAAAACCACAAACCCAACATCCTGAAGGCAGTCAGGACTTTCTCCAGGGATTTTTCTAAGGTAGAACCAAATTTACTCCCTGTTGTTAGGACCCCAGCTATTACCCTCCCCATAGAATTTCTCTTCTGACCCCAGAAAATCAACTCAGCTCTAAGGAAACTGGTACCAAACTTCTCTTCCCCTTCTCCTCCAACAGAGTTCAATAATGAAAGGGAAAAAACTTGGTGCTGATGACTTGACAAGATTCAGAAGACTTTGGAAGAGTCACTGGCTGTGGAAATGTATCTGGCTGCAAATCCCTATGAGGGGTCATGTACTCACTCCCTCTCCTTCAAAACAGAAGTGAGTCTAAACCAGAAATCACAAATGGGTACCCTCATGAACCAGACTTGGCTTCAGCAAACATTTTTAGCATGACCCACATTGTGTTTTTATTTTAATTTGAAATTTTTTCAAGTCCACTTTCAAATAAAAATTCAGATTTTCAGGTTTCAGGTTCACTCTCCTGCTCAACCATGGTCAGGCCTCCGTAACCTGCTCCATCCCTTGGGTGGATCTTCTGTAAACAAAGGAACCATGTGGACAGGACCATAATTTCATTGTGTTGCTGGAGACACACTGAATCTCTCACTAAACCTCAAATGAGACTGCTCTCCTCACCCCTCACTCCCACATTTCTGTCCTTGGGGAAATGGTGGAACCCGAAATCCTTAAGTTACTCCATCTAAATGGGATACATCTGGACTCAGGCTAGAATTGTTTCATTGTCACTTATATCATGACAGCCTTGCCATTGGCGGGGAGGAGGGGCCCGATGAGGTGTTCTCTGGTGTCTGGGCATGAGAACCAAAGTGTAGCTTTTGCTCCTGCAGCTTAAACAGTATTATTTCAGCCTTTACTTCCAGAACTTTCTCAACTTGAATTTCTCTTGTGCTTCCCCGGTCTCCCTTAGCTCTCACTCTTAGAAAACTCGTCCTAATGAGGAACACCCACATCTTCTGCTCCCACCTAAGAGTTTCTTCTCTGCTCTGATTATATCACAAAGAACAAATTCTTTTCTACAAGTTTTCATATATTTTTAAATTACAGGTATTCATTGCCCTCATTCCTTTTCTAATACAAATTATTTCAATTTATATAAGCATTTCTGACCACATAGATTTTCTCATATTTGGATGTTCCTTTGTTTTTTCTTCATGTCTCATTCAAAATCCTCTAAATCTCCCTTAAGTTGTTAAGGCCAAAATTGGGCTGTCATAAATGCATAATAAAGAGCATCCTACACTGAACATGATAAAGAGTTTATCTTGGGCGCCTGGGTGGCTCAGTGGGTTAAAGCCTCTGCTTTCGGCTCAGGTCATGATCTCAGGGTCCTGGGATCGAGGCCCGCATCGGGCTCTCTGCTCAGCGGGGAGCCTGCTTCCCCCCCCCCTCTCTGCCTGCCTCTCTGCCTCCTTGTGATCTCTCTCCCTCTGTGAAATAAATAAATAAAATCTTAAAAAAAAAAAAAAGAGTTTATCTCATGGAACAATTACTCCATGGTTTCTTCTAATTGTTCTATTTCCATTTATATTCCTGAACTGTAATTCTTTTTTATCATTATGGTATGTTATTACTTCATGCTTGATTTGTAACACACTATGGCTTTTGGATTTTCATCATAAACAATTTCCCTCCTTGCACCCTGACAATGTAATCTTGAGTAGTATGTCTCAACTGGTTGTGCACATGTATAAGTTGTCAGTTTGCCATATGTGCCCAACAACTCCCTTCATTAATGTGTGTGTTTGTCTGTGTGTGTGAGATTTCTGTATTGCAGCACAGTTATTTATTTATAGTTTTTGTCCCCACTTCTACTCCCCTCTGCTTAGATTGAGCTCCACAAGTGTGAAGTCCATGTCATACTGATTTGGTATCTTCAATCACAAGTACTATGCTTGGCAAGAGAAAATGCAATATAGAGAATGCAATATTGATGCTTGTCAACTGACTAAATGGCAAACTAACTTTATCTTCTTGGGCTAGGAACTTAGAATTTAACAGAATTGCATCAGACTTATGATTGTGCTAAAAAAAACCCACTATAAAGCAATGTTTTTAAAATAACAGATATATGTATAATGGTATAAATAGGGTAAGTTTTGCAAGCCCCCCAAAATCAAACAGAAACAAGATTTTGTTCCATCTATCATTAGGTTAATCTAACTCATCATGAGTTCCTGAGAATTGTTTTTATTCTAAGATACTACCTATGTCTCACATTTATTTATCTCATGTTTTTTATCTACAAGAAAAACACAAACATAATGAGAAGGAAACGTGAGAGTAAAATCAAGAGTGAAAAATGGACAAAGGAAAAAAAAAGAGGAAATCATGGAGATAATGAGATTTACAATTCCACCAAGTGTTGGAAAACATTTTCGGGAGATACTACACATGAGAAATGTGTTTACAATTTTATATAGAAAGACAGTGATGCAAACAAAAGCTATTAGCATACCGAGTTTAAGTCTTAGTAGACTAAAGCAATTTTTTGAATGAGGTTATGCTTACATCACTTAAAATATTTCTTTGGCCTCATCAGTATATTGATAACTGTGCCTTGAAGACTCAATTGCAAATGGTCACCAGTCTTTTTTCTATTTCTTTCATTAAGGGAAACAATTAATTTGTCCTGATAAGTTTTGTTGTTACAAAATCATATCATTTGTTGTTTACTGCTTTATTTTCAAGTGAATACAAATTAATAAAACTGTGTACTACAAGTTTATCTTGCTTTGCTAAAATACAATCTTACAAACATATCTCAAAAGATAATTTTTTTCCAGATTATTGACACATTTTTCCTCCAAATAGGAAGCTCTTTGGAAATATTTAAATTGTGATTTCAGTTATAAATGGAAGATTTATTGGGCAGTTTTCAGGAACATCTCTATGTATAGTAAAGTCAGCTTTTTTTATCTCTTTATCACAGATGAAAGGGCTTCATGATTTCTAATAAATTCTGAATGATTGACCTTTATTTTATGACTAGCTTGCAGAAAGCACCTCAAAACTGATTAGACATTTAAAACTTACTTATTTTAATATGCTATAATTCCTTTAAAGGGAAATATTTACTTTTCTACACTGGAACTAAGAACCAATCTTAAACTACTCTTTTTTTACAGATGTTTAATCGGATGGAGACAATCTAAGTCTGATGTATGTTAAAGTATAAAATATGGTAGGTGGCACTGGAAATAGACCACAGAAGTTGTTCATAAAATGACTCTCATGCACCCAGGGATATTAAATCAGCTGCAGAACAAAGACATGTAAAGTGATCGCTCTTTTGTGTTGAGGTTCTGTTTTATTAATTTCCAGATTTATGTAGCGACTGTTAGGTATAAATGTCCAATGAAGCTAGCAATAAAATAATAATGATTGAATAAAGAACTAATTCTGAGTAGACACTTGGCACTTTGGTACATCTCCCCAAACATACTTTTATGAAATCTTCCATTCATAAGCATCAGGGTGTTAACTACAAGCCATTAAAAATGGTATTATGGGATTTAGGTTGGCCAGTGAAGAGAGGACTTTCCTAAGATTAGGTACTGTTTGCTAAAGACAAGATAAACTTAAATATTCTTTAGGCTGGTTAGGCTTCAAGGAACAACTAAATGTACTTTGATTTTTTTTAAAACTTAGGAATTACAATGCAGTCATAGTACCCTAGCCTAAAGAGTTTACTTTTCATCTGAATCTGATGAATATGACCAATGAGGGGTGGAGGGGGAGGCATTAAATCACCTTAGCATGAACAACAATTTAAAGGTACTTTAGACATACTCCAGAAAGTTCATTTGAGATCTTGCCCACTACAAGCCTTGCTTTATAAAATATTTCTCCATATCTGCCAAACCTTAGAATAACCCTTGTAAAAGCCATAAATATGGTGCAGATAAACAGTGGCAGTCTTACATAATGAGGCATCTTTGCCAAATGGGAGTAGAAGACAAGAAGCCTGCCTCCCACTAAGCAACACATTCCAGGCCTCACAAGCCCGAAACACCATCATTCATGGAGTGGCCTGGCTCCCAGTCGAAGTGAAGGTTCACCCTGGGCTACCGAAGGAGAGAGCCCTGTGGCCCTTCCCAGCAAAGGGACGTCAATCTGTCCTGCTTCCTTGTGCTAATATCTTTTTTAATATGTGTTAGCGGTACATGCATGCCTTCTGTTATAAATTCCATGCTTATCACTGTGCATCTCATCTAATGGGTACTTGATAAATGTTTGTTGAATTGAATTACTTTTTAGTCTCCAGATGAGTCTATTAAGAAGCGATTTCTTCCATGAGCAGGATGGACACTGCATAGTGCAAGTTACAAGAAACAGCCCTTTCTCCTAGGAAGTGTCAGTCTGACTCAGTTGTTATCTATCAACAAAAGACAAAGAACAAAACAGTTGGACCAAAAGGTAAAGTATTTATAACAAATGTTATTTATGTGGGCTAGAAAAGGGCAAGTGTTTAAGTGGAAAGACAACATGATGAGTTAGAGAAACCATCAGCTTCTGTTTAGCACACTTCTTGAAGGAGATAAATCTTCATAGGACAAAACACAGTCACTAAGGATGCCTCGTCTTCCCACTCCCTTTTTCATGAGATGTGTAACCTTGGATACATTATGTAATACCGCTATGTGTCAATTTCTTCTCAAATTGAGATAATGATATTATCTATCTTGTAGGGTTATTGTTGATATAAAGTCAATTTTTAAAATGCTTAGAACGGTGCCTGGCACTCTTATGAACCATACAATGTTTGTTAAATAACTCAATAAAGCCTTAAGCCCAGGAATAAAATAGCAGTATATGATACCAGAAAAGAATGGAGAATGGAGTTGGACCCACAAAAATAAGAGATACCCACTCTGACCTTTATAAAGTTATTTGTTTTTTCTTAAAAATTTAAGTTGTTTGCATTGGTATTGACAATATTTAATTACTATTTCAAAATTTGTATTCAGCCTATTGTATTTTATGTTATCTTTTTGCACCTACTTTTTTAAAAAGATTTTATTTATTCATTTGAGACAGAGAGATACAGATAGAGAGAGCATGAACAGGGGGAAAGGCAGAGGGAAAGGGAGAAGCAGAGACCCCACTGAGCTAGGAGCCTAACATGGGGCTCCATCCCAGAACCCTGAGATCATGACCTGAGCCAAAGGCGGACACTTAACCACCTGAGCCACCCCGGTGCCCTCTGCATCTACTTTTCAAAAGAATTATTAAGGAAGCCAGTAAAAGTTTTTCAGAAAACAAAATTAGTAGAAAAAAGATAAGAAAATAAAAGCAGCCCCTTAAACTTGCCTATTATGACCTAATTATTTAGCCCTTATGACCATATTTTCTTTCAACTTAATTTGGCCCAAATTTGCTAGGAACTCTCTTACCCTCAATCATTTGACCTGGTTATAGCTTACAGCTTCTCTGAAGAGTCAAAGGTAAGTAGCACTTGGATATTTTTTTATTCTATTATTACGTGTGTTGAATATCAGTTATCAATGAGATACTCCTCAGGTAGCCTAACTGCTACTGAACAGTTTATATGACGTGAGACCTCAAATAGTTAAAGGCGCTCAGGCAAAGCCTAACTCTTGGGCTTTTGTATACCTTATTGAGAAGAACTTTATGATCCTCTTTCTGATATACATTCGATCCTTCTGTCACTAGCCTTCTTTGAAACATTTATTTTTCCCTTTTGTGTTTTAGTTTCTATAGCTAAGCATGAGAGGAACAAAGTCTATTTTTTATTATAGAGATGTAATGAAACCAGATGAGATATCCAAGTTAGGTATTAGAGAAGACATATGGTATAAACCCAAGCAGTTATGATTTTTGAAACATTTTAGATGATTTAGTGCTAAGTGAATTGATAAAATTCAATCTATAAATTCAGTTGGAAACTATTATTAGCAAGTATTGGTGCACAATGAGAACAGAGAGAGAGAGAGGAGTAAGGTAAGTCCTCCACCCTCAGAGTTTATCGCCTGTTGGGGAAAATAGCATACAAACATCTGACTATAAAACAACTTGAAGAAGTGCTATCCCAGGAGCACAGCAGAAGGCCAAGAAGCGCAGAGAAGGGAGTTACTGAACCAAGGTGAGAAGGTAGTGGGCAGCATGAAGGAAGGGTGGTCACTGGATCTGGCCTTGAAACCTAATAGTAAAATTCCTATTTGTTTTACAGTTGACCCTTAAGCAATGCAGGGGTTAGAGGTGCCGAAGCCCTGCAGTCAAATATCCACATAAAACTTTTGAACCCCCCCAAAACTTAACTACTTAACTACTGTTGAGCTGAAGCCTTACCAATATCATAAGCAGTCTATTAACACACATTTTGTATGCTGTATGGATCAATACACGGTATTGATAAAGTAGGCTAGAGAATAGAAAAAGTAGGCTAGAGAGAAAAGTAGGCTAGAGAAAAGAAAATGTTATGGGAAAATCCTAAGGAAGAGAAAATACATTTGCAGCACTGTAAACTATTTACAGAAAAAAAATCCACATGTAAGTGGATCCACACCATTCAAACCTGTGTCATTCAAAGGTCAACTGTGGCTTCATATTATAACTTGCACAGAAGCAGAAAAGGCCCAGGATATACTATAGGACTAAATATATTTATGGTTTTAAAATAGATCAGCACATTCCTTCCTACCAGCAGGTGCTGTTAAGAGCAATCTGTATCTACCAGCTCTCTCACAGTTGATATTTAGATCTATTACGTTGATCATTTTGATGGAAATCTCCATTGAAACATTTTTCAGAGCTCTTCTGTTTCTAGATTGTAAAATATGGCCTAAAATATTAGCCTCCATCTTTCCCAATTAATGAAAACATGAAAAATTATATCCTCTTTTGGTGTAGTGCTTCTTTTTTTTTTTTATTTTTCCCCCAGTGCCATGTTTCTTGCACAGATGGTTCAGGCTTTCATTTAACTGAGTAAAGCCCTGGTTTACCAAATGGATAGACAGCTCAATCCCTTGTAATCCACTGAAAGCTTGCCAGTAGACATAACTGATCCTGGGCAAAATCATCAGTGGTGTGTCTTCAGTGTTCTGCCACGTTTCTACTCGTCTCTGCCATTCTGGGAAAGCATTGTTTCGTTTCCTTCTTACAGACTCATTTTCAGTTCATTCCAATTCCTCCTAAGTGTGCCCCTCCTCTACTCCCCAGAGCCTTATGTATTGTAGCTTGTGACCTGTAGAAGCCCACCAAAATGCCTTCAAGAAACACTAAAATAAATCTCTGATTTGGGGTTAGTATGGAAAATATTCATCAGCAAGTACTTGCTGGCATCCTTCAATGAACACCGGCTGACATTCCATGAGACTAGACATCGGTGGAAGCAGGAGTTCTATTCCCGTGGGTTTGTTTCCCTCACTTTTTTTCTTGGAGCGTTACTGTTTGTCTTCATAGACTATTAACACAGTGTGATTTGTGCCCACAAAGGGGCATGGCCTGTGGCTGAGCCAACAGCAGCTTGTTCTCGAGTCTACAATGCATTCGCTGCTTGCCACGGCCAAGAAAATTAGGCTTCCTCGCCAAGGCTTCCTCTTCCTGGCGACGTTCTACTCTGACTTCAGGGGGCATCTCTCAATGGGAAGACAGGGACACTAAGCCTCAAAGCCAAATATTTGCTAACAAAGAGAAGTTGTGGGAATAACTGTTAAATATTTTCCCACCTTTCTTTATTTACTTCTCTAAATAGGAACTAAAAAGGGAGCTTAAGAAACCCCTTGGGAGAAAGCACGCCGACACAGGGTGTGTAGCTTGGGAGGAAAAATCATGATGTGACAAGTCCCTTCCTTATACTTCCTAAGCCTGTACCAGGACCATGCTGGCTCAGACCGGCTCGCTTCTGACATCTTTTCGGTTGTTAATTTAGGAAAATATTACAGATTACAAGGGAACACTTCCCTCATCCTCTACAGTAACCTCAGCCATCTTTCTTCTGAGACCAGCAACTTCTTTTTTAAATCATTGTTGGATATTGTAGCAAGGGAAATGTTAACAGTGCCTGTGATTTACTTAATGGATAATTTTACTCTCTGCAGTCTGCATAAATGACATTTATGTGAGATCTGGTCTATGTTGCTTGGAAAACGCCTTATTCAGAAAGAAGCCAAGCTAAATGTTCAACTTTTTCAGACTCTGAAATTTTCACTTTGTTTCAGAATGAAATGTAATTCATTTCACATTCACGCATGGGTTGGGGGCTGCTGAGGAAGGAAGTGAGGCCAAGAGGTGTGTTTGGCTCAGACCACGTGGCCCCGTGTCCTTTGTATGTCTATGGTGGCAGAAATTTTCACAGTCACAGAAACATCTCTGTGGCCAAACATCTACAAACCGTCTAGTCTATTGAAGAAAAACCT
The DNA here is from genome assembly GCA_002007465.1 of Ailurus styani. Classification (NCBI taxonomy): domain Eukaryota; kingdom Metazoa; phylum Chordata; class Mammalia; order Carnivora; family Ailuridae; genus Ailurus; species Ailurus styani. The sequence goes on along the minus strand of LNAC01000060.1, from coordinate 3,954,808 downwards.
GTGACATTATAAAACAAAATTTTTCTTAAACTAGAATGTGTATAGAGTTCCCAAGGCCATTTTATTTCCACGTTGCAAATTAATAGCAAAATGTCTAAAGGGCAAACGAATGATTCCAACAGACCAAGTCAGAAAGCTGTCTCGGAAAGTAGTCTTCCTAAAACTGGGTGTAATTTTCAGAATTGATAGCTCTCCGCAGGGAGGAGATTACAGCTCCAAAAGCCTGTAATTCCTGACCAGTGCTCCAAACAGATCAACTTTCCTTTTATTACTTTGTTTTGAATTATCCTGGGGTGGCACTGCAAATGTTTTGAGCATCTCTTTGTTCCTGTCAGGGTTTTACTCATCTTCTTCTGTGTTAACTTGCGACAGTGCTGTGGAATTTCGGCTGCCTTGTGCTTTACCCAAACCGAACCGACAACCCAGGGGCTCTCAGACAATCCCGTGCTCGCTTGTTTCCATGTGGCAATCAGATCCCCAGCTCTTCCAGATGATTCATTTGTACCGGTTTGCAGGATCTCAGCAGACAAGTGCCCTGGTGAAGACAGGGCAGGGAGCTCTTTCTTTAATCCCGGTTTTGTCAAAGCTCAGCTGCAGCCTTAGAAGGGCCATTAGAGTTTCTCATCTGTTTCTTCATCAGCAAAATAGGAATCACCCTAGTATTATGGTACTTAATTTTGTTTTCTTTTATGACATGCTTTGAAGATGAGAAGAGTTGCATTTATTTTGCTTAGCAATTTAAATTAATGGGGTCAGAAATATGACACATCCTGTGTTTGGTGACACTTCTTTGATTTTCTTGCTCTGCCTACTCCTTTGCTTACACATTCACATTCATCCCACCTTGTCATTGATGACTATCTCCAGCTGAATTTACTTTTGGTATTTTAACTCAAAATTTTATAATTGAATTAAACAGGTTTTTTCTGGGGGTGCCTGGGTGGCTCAGTGGGTTAAGCCTCTGCCTTCGGCTCAGGTCATGATCTCAGGGTCCTGGGATCGAGCCCCGCATTGGGCTTCCTGCTCAGCCAGGAGCCTGCTGCCCCCTCTCCCTCTGCCTGCCTCTCTACCTACTTGTGACCTCTCTCTGTGTGTGTCAAATAAATAAACAAAATTTAAAAAAAAAAG
>LNAC01000060.1:3935379-3953170 GCA_002007465.1 Ailurus styani | reverse complement strand
AAAAAAAAAAAAAAAGAAGTTTTTTCCTAGCCATCCACCCCTACATAGAGTGTTGTTTCAGTTGTTCAGGAAAGCTGACTATGTGCCTAATAAATCCATCTGACAATTAGAAATCAAATAAGAAAATTTAATAAATAAGTAATTTTAAAAACCAGAGATTCAAAATAGCAAAGCCAATGCCTTAGCTTATTTAGAAGGGTCATTAGAATTCAACTAAATCCAAGGTGTCTCATCTTTAATCAAGGATTGTTATAATAACATACCAATGAAGTAAAGCATAAAATCAATACTCTTATTCCCAGTGGTCGCATAAATTCTGTTTTAGACAAATATCATATATATTGAAAAATACGTGTGCTATATTTAGTTCAAAATGTTTAGTTTGAGTGTGGTGAGCATATGAAATATATGAAATGAAAATTGTATGTTTTATCTTTGCATATTTTATTCCTTTTTAAGAGTCAGAATAAAGAATTTCAGCCATAAAGTGCACCAGAGGGGCATGTAGGTGGCACAGTTGGTTAAGCACCAGACTCTAGGTGTCAGCTCAGGTCAAGATGTCAGGGTCATGAGACAGAGCCCCGTGTCTGGCTCTATGCTCGGTGCACAGTCTGCTGGAGTTTCTCTCTCTCTCTCTCTCTCCCTTTGTCCCTTCCCTCTGCTCCTGTCTCTCCCTCTCTCTCTAAAATAAATAAATAAATCTTTTTAAAAAAATGCACTAGAAAAAATATGAAAAAATTATCAGAAGTGGCATCAAAGACAAGTCTAAGAAATTATCCAAAAATGGAATTCAAAGGAGTTGGGTAATATGATCTGAGTCCTGTGATCTTCTCAGAATATTGGCTAACATCATACTCATTTTTGACAGACTTAAAAATCATTCACAATTATGGCTTTTTTTCATTTTTTAGTGAAATATATTTATTTATTAAATTTCAGACCTAAATGTTCTTTCAATTATGGTAAGCCAATATCCCGCCATGATGGTTAATTTTACATGTCATCTTATGTAGGCTATGGCACCCAGATGTTTGATCAAACAGCAGTGTAGATGTTGGAATGAAGGTACTTTTTAGTTATGATTAACATTTAAATCAGTAGGTTTTGAAGATAGCACATTGTCTTCCATAATATGGAGGGTGTCATCCAATGTCTTGTTGGAGACATTAAGAGGAAAAGACTGAGGTTGTCCAAGGAAGAAGGAAATGTTTCCAGACAGCCTTTGGGCTCTTAAATGCCACATCAACTCTTTTTGGGTCCCCTGCCTGCCAGGCTTTCCTGCATATTTCAAAATTGCCAGTCCACACAATGGTGTGAATCAATTTCTTAAACTCTCTCTCTTTCTCTAGATAGATACTTAGATGAGAGAGAGATATGTATGTTATGCCTATCAATTCTGGAAAACCCTGACTAATGCACCTACTTAACAATTTGTTTTTCTTTTTCTTTTTAGCTTGAGTTTTTCCTTGGCCTTTACTTCATGAATCCCTGTACACACCTCCTTGGGTGATGCTTACTGAACCCATCAGTAGTCAAGGAATGCAGACACAGGACAATGAGGGAAGAGCAAAACAAAGAGTTGAGGAAATGAAGTAGAACTGTGCTCATGCCCTGGCTGTGTTTATACAAGGGCATTCCATGCATTGCCATCCAAAAAGGAAAGGAAAAAGTGAATTTGACATACTCAGGCAGTGAGGTCTGTGCAATTAAAAACAGAGTTGACTTGAATGCTGAGAAGAAACCATAGACACTCCTGGAATCATGTTTTTTAAATTTTGTTAGTCATAAACTTTATGTAAGTTACAATGTGATCCTGAATCACAAACGTCACTTATTTCCCGATTAGGCAATGCCAACTGAGCTCTGGGCCTCTTTGCAAGGAGGCTATGTACCAGCAGTCTCCCTCCAGCTGACAGTGTAGCTGTGTCAGCTTGACATAAGCCAATTCCTGTTGTACTGACAGTGCTTCTCTTTGGATAACAGATGCAAAAAGTGTCACACTAAGAAGTCCAAAAGTATTAAGAGGCCAGAGGCTCACTGCTGACCTTGGTGAAAAACTGTCCAAGAAAACTCTTTCTACTGCATAAACATTCTTTTGTGGTTACTCGGCACAGCCACTCTGAGAGACTTAATTTTACAGGAAGCAACACAGCACCATGGATGAACTAGAGGCTGGAGATCAAAAATCTAAAAACGTATCGTCTTTACAAGCCCCAGAATAGCCCAGAGAATATTGAATGAGCATTGTGTCTTGACATTGCAAAAATTCCCTCCATTACATAGTTGATTTGAACCTTTTACAGGAGGTCAACTAAGGGCCAGCCAATGCCATTCAAATTGAGGAGCAAAGTTTGCCTAAGTGAACACTTTTACATTTATGTACATTTTGTGTAAACTTTGACACTAAACCCAACCCTGCTTCTTGGGATATGAGGATGGTGGTATTTAACTTAGGTTGGATGGGGAATGTTAATGAAAGAGTCAATGAGCCTGTTCCTAACCATCCTCAATGTTCATTTTGAAACCGTATTTTAAATATGTGGAAAAGATTTTTAATTCATGCTATCAAATTCTCATTCCAATTTGCCATATGTGAGTCTCCAGGAATGTCAAAATAAAGGATTTGGCCCTTTGGAGAAACCAAAATGGAAACAAAATAAAGCCTACATCATTCTAAGAGAAAAGGAAGAGATAGCAACTAGCATATTTGACTCTATATTACATATTTTTATCACTTTATATTATTATCTGTCCATTCTCACAACTTTTTGTTGAATTGATATTATCTGCATTTTAAGGGTGACCCATCTGAAGCCCAAGAGTTTTAGTAATTTACCTGTTCTACACAGTGCACAAGTTGACAGAGGCAAGACGCTTCTTTCTATAAATCCAAAAAAGAAAAGAAGATGAAATCACTTTTTTGCATCCTGGACTTTTTGATGAATAATTTATATATCATTTATATATTACATTTATGTAGCTCACAGTAAGCAAAACATGTTGACTTCCATTCCATTCAATGTTTTTTTTCTTCAAGCAAAATATAGAATATATTCTTACATTATTGTGAATAAAATTGAAATGAGCACGAGAGTATTTGGTTTGGATAAAATATAACGTATTTTTAAAAGAGTGCACATTTGTTCCAAATGTTTTCTGAGAAGCGTTGCACTGTTAACAGCTTCACATGATGACAGGAGCACCATTTGGAGGAAATGATTTATTAGCACACTGTAGTCATATGTATGTATGACCATTTCATCCATCAGATTCTGACCCGCTGTCAGCAGCGTGAGTGCTCCGGGCTGTTTCTCTAGGAATTGAGTTGTGCTCCCTTGAATCAGCTAAATTTCCACTTACTTCTTCTGTGATCAATAGAAAATATTTCAAATATGCTTGGATAGGATTAATTTTCTCGAACCAACAGTAACAAGTTACTATGGGGATTTTTTGCTGTCTCATATCATAAACAATATTTGTAACAATAATAATTACGATGATGATGAACAGTAATAGCTACTTAGCAAGGATTGTGCAGCTGGTTAAATAGTAGAAGACAGATTTTAACCCAGGCTATCATGCCAGAATCTAGGTTCATGGCTGCCAGGATACTACTCTCAGATTTATAATAAATTTTTTTGGATTTATAACTTTTAAATCGAATATGATATGCACTTTACAGAGTTAAGAACCATGCTCCTTTCACAACAGGTAAGTCTAAAATAACACATACGTAAATTACATGAGGGTGACAATATAATTTTCCATATCCTGTCAATTAAAATAAGATGCACCTTCTCAGATGCTAATATCTCTGAAATCAGGACACATCTTAGCTTCGTGTCCTAGTTTAATTGACTATTTTTTTCTCTTATGGTGATAACTAAAATAATGTTGTGACTTAAAGCTTATGGCATCTCAGATTTCATTACATATAATATATTAAATCCCAGTTATATTTATTTCACAGACTTATAATAAGGCTAATATGTTTAACATATTTTATCACTCTTAAAATTTTGGATAATATATATGATAATATATATTCTCAGGTACATTAATGTATATTACCAGCTATATTTTCATATCTATCTATCTAGCCAGCTATCCTGGTAAAAAATATCCTGTGCCTTAAACAATACTGTATTATTATGACCCCTATTTCATAAAGGAGGAAACTGAGGCTCAGAAAGGCTCAGTAATCAGCCCAAGGTTTTACAATTGCTAATTGTGTTTGACTCCAAGTTCAGTGTGCTGTTTTTCACAAGTAATCCATTATATGTTTATAATCTATAAGATAATTTTGACCTTCCACATTTATAAGAAGCTTTTGAAGAAATTGATAGGCTCTACATATTAAGCTCAAAGCTATATCATGCCACTGTTACAGTCTTAAAGAGAAGCGCAGCAGTGGCCTTGGCCCAGTGAGGAGCTATGCTGGTAACTGTAACCAGGAAGCAGGGAGGTTTATGATTTTTTTTTAAGATTTTATTTATTTATTTGACAGAGAGAGAGAGGGAGCAGAAGGAGAAGGACAAGACTCTGTGCTGAGCTGAGAGCCTGACTTTGTGCTCGATACCATGACCCTGAGATCATGACCTGAGCTGAAATCAAGAGTTGGACACTTGAACGACTGAGCCACTCAGGCGCCCCTGTGATTTTTGAAATACAAAACAAAAAAAAAGAACCTTGAGTAAAGAAAGTATTTTTTTTTTTAAAGATTTTTTATTTATTCATTTGACACAGAGAAAGAGATTACAAGTAGGCAGAGAGGCAGGCAGAGAGAGAGGAGAGAGGAGGAAGCAGGCTCCCCGCTGAGCAGAGAGCCCGATGTGGGCCTCGATCCCAGGACCCTGGGATCATGACCTGAGCCGAAGGCAGCGGCTTTAACCCACTGAGCCACCCAGGCGCCCTAAAGAAAGTATTTAAAAAGTTTTCTTTTCATCCTTCAGGATCAGTGACACTGGTCACTAATAGTCTTGATTCTTTCTTAAATTTGGCTGGCTGCCGTGATTAAAAAACTAGGAAAAGAAGTTGTGGAAGCTGATTGAGAGAGGCCTGTTTTCTTACCTTGAGTCTCTGGCCAACTTAGTTTTGAACTTAAGAATCAAAATTCTTGTGTTTAGAAACATGGAAAAATTACATTTACCTGCTTCCTCCCACCCAAATAATTTTTGAAGGAAAACGAGATGACATGTATCAAGTATTTTTAGCTACTTAGGATATCACAAGAATAAATCCTTTCTCCAATTCTCTCCACCTTTTCTAGAAAAAAGCTAATAATATTTTCCAAGGGCCACTCAATGTAAATAGAACATTATTCCTTATTCGCTCTGGGAATAGACACCCGAAATTATCTGTGGTCTTATTGCACCAGGTTTTTCCCTTGTGGGTTATTATTTCCCATCCACTGGAGCTTGCCTTTTTATTTTCTCAAAACTGAGTTCTGCCAAATAGTTCTGCCAAGTTCTGCCAAGACCTGCCATTGTGTTTGAAGCTTGTTATAGCTTGAAAGCTAAATCCCAATGAAGCTCTTTTAATTTAATTTAAAAAAAAAAAAAAAGGAGTCAACCTTATATCAGAGTAAAGGAGGAGACAGAGCCCAGCCACCATTCTGGGACCTCTACCTAAACTTACCCAGGAAGTTGCATCAAGAATACAAATAATTGTGCTGGATCTCATAGCTAAATAAATAAATCTAAGAACCAGAGATAAATTTTCATCTCTTCAGTGAACTATGATACTCAATAGAAATAAAAATCTTGGATTTAGAAATTTGACAGTGTGGGCTCCCTTAACTAAGTGCCCATTCTAAGTAGCAGGACAGTGCTCTACACACATCATCTCATGTCGTCCTTACAATGGCCCATTGTACAGATAAAGTTATGGCTCGGGATGGCTATACAGCTCACAAGCAGACAGCAGACAAGTCAGTACGCAAATTCAGGACACCACCAACACATTCTCCCATCCCCATTCTATCGCTGCTTGACTAGTCATCCTTTTGACGTGAGAGATGACTCCTTGTTTTCTTTCGTTTAAATACAGCTCAGTTACAAAAACACAACACACTTTCTATCCAGTATTTCCTCTTCATACAGCATTATACCTGAAGGACAAAACTGGGCCATGCAGTTTAGTTTACCTCATCAAGGACAGGTAAACTTTATCAAGACAGAGTTTATTATCCACTTGTTTCTCTGATGTATCCTCATATGTTTAGGACAGTTCTAGACACTTAGAAGGTACTTTATGTTGCTTCATGTCTTGTATTGCCTTTGCTTTCTCATCAAAATCAAGATCTTCTGGGGACACGGGCTTTTCAGAGATGCCTGCAAGTTTGATATATTTCCCCAAACAGCATGATGCAAACAGTCACCTAAGTATCTTTCTGAACATTTTTTTCATGTGCATACAAATAAAAAAGTTATATAGTTACTGTAAATTAAACAGTATTTTTCCCTTAAAAAATAGTACACACATCAGTACCTCAATTCTGAAAAAATGCTGGTGGAGAAACTAAAAGGTCCTGGTTTTCTCTACTTAAAAATTAGGAAATGTTGAATAGAATGGAAGTTCTCCATGAGTTAATCACAAAATTAAATTTGTGCCATAGATTATATTTCTACTTAATCTTCTTTTCAATCATCTTTCTGTGACTGTTTTTATATATATATAGATAGTCCATATCTCATATATGATAAAGCTGTGTATTTGTAATTTTGTTAGATCAAAAACCTCTGGGAGAAAATTTGGGGGTATAATTGTTGTGATTTATATAAAATAATTCTGTATGTGACCCTATTCCACTGAAGCAAAACCATTCCTCACATAATCCCCTTGTTTATTTTTATTTTATTTGTTGTTTAGTTTTTATTTCATACTCATAAACTTAACTCTGCAATGCAGCTAAACTTGGAGGAGAGCAAGAAAAATATGGAACCCATAGAACTGCAGTGAGAGCACAAAGATTATAGGATATTTGGAGCAGATGGGGGTGAAGGGCTGCTCTCCTGAGTGACAGAAGGATTGGTCTTATAGTTAAGGTAAAACACAAGTCAAGTTTATTAGATTTATCCACAGTCAACAATCTTGCTGGTCTTGCCATTCCTGGACCCAAAGCACTGCTTCCACGGTACCCATGCCCTCTTTCACCTTGCCTAAAACCATGCAACCACTCAGTTTTGGGAGTACAGATGAAAAACTGGGAACCATTTATGTTGGGTCCAGCATTTGCATCAGCCAACACGCCAGCACCCCCCACCCCGGGCTTCAGAATCATCATCAAACTTCTCCCCATAAGTGGACCTGCCACCTGCGCCATTATGGCGTGTGAAGTTACCACCCTGGCACAGAAATCCTGGAATAATCCTGAGAAAGCAGGAAGTTGTATAACCGAATCCTTCCTCCCCACTGCTCAGAGCATAAAAGTTCTCTGCCGTCTTTGGAACTTTGTCGGCAAACAGTTCAAAGAAGACGCGGTCTGAGGGCTAGCAGTCCACGGCCACGGCCAAGAACCCCCAGAGCGGGGAGGGTTGTTGCCCGTGGTTGGGCAGTGAGGGCAACTCCAGGGCAGCAGTATCTGCGAGGCCACAGTCCCCTTGTTTAATTTTATTCCTTTAGCAGGCATTTATTAGGCACCTGTTCCTTAGGGTGCCCGTGTTAAATCAGTCTGGCGTTTACTGACTTTGAGCATTCTGGAGATTTTTTTGTTGTTGTTAATTATTAGATATAGCTTCAATGTTCTTAAAACAGTATAATTATTATTTTGAACAAGACTTATGTACAAGCAAGGCAACTGTAACATATACTGCTAATATTTCTATGGTCCATCTCCACAGAAAATTAGGTCTTTCACTGTTCCCAAGTGAGTTTTTATTTGTTTGTGGTTGGTGGGAGTAAGCAATCACACTTTTAGACAGAGCCTCAGTGTTCTGACAAGACACTCAGTGTAAGGTTTTCCTAAATCCTTTAATTCAGTTCGTCTTAATTTAGTCATTTTGCAATCTGACCGTGGAAGACTGAATCTCATTAATCAGACTGAATCTCATTAGTAGCTCCTTATTTTACTTATTTTCTGTGTAATTAATTGACTTCATTTTTAAGTACCATTTTAGATTACAGAAAAATTGAGCAGATATTATGAAGAGTTAAATATACCTACCCTCTATCTCCACACTCCAGGCACAGAGCTTTCCCTATTGTCAATATCTTGCACTGGTGTGGTACATTTGTTACATTAGTGAATGAATATTGACACATATTTAACTAAAATCTACAGTTATTTTTTTGTTGTTATTCTAACAAATTTTATCACTTAGATTCAGTTTGCTGAACCTGTATTGTTTTTGCAAACTTTCTTATTGTGCACCAGCCATTATGGTAGATGCTGAGGATAAAATGGTGATAAAACAGCTCTCTGTCCCTTAGAGGCTAGCAGGAAAGATAGACATTCCTAGGTAAATGCAAGAATAGCTAGCATTTATTAAGATCCAGGCCCAATTCTAAGCACTGTATGCTAACTCATTTAATCTTCAGACTGGGGGTGCCTGGGTGGCTCAGTGGGTTAAACCCTCTGCTTTCAGCTCAGGTCATGATCTCAGGGTCCTGGAATCAAACCCCACATCAGACTCTCTGCGCAGCAGGGAGCCTGCTTCCTCCTCTCTCTGCCTGCCTCTCTGCCTACTTGTGATCTCTCCCTCTCTGTCAAATAAATAAATAAAATCTTTTTTTAAAAAAATCCTCAGACTAACCCGCTTTTATCAGTGCTTTTGTTATCATTGGTTTTTTTTCTTAGGAAACTGAGGCACAGAGAGGTTAAGCACCTTGACCAGAGTCCCAGAACTGGAAAGAGTCTGTGCCTGGAGCCAGGGCCTCAAGAACACATGCAGTCACTGACTTCCCAATGATGCCTTATGGGGTAACAAGGCCTACAACTGAGGAAGAGCTTGGATGAGAATACGAACTACAGTCATTGTGTTTTCTATTAAGTCATATTTTGTGACTTTATTTGTAGCAACAAGGAATCATTTTTATAGCAATATATTCAAAAAACATCTAAATGTACCGCATTGTTTTTGGAAAACTGGGTATTTGAATTGGTCAATGTTTATTTCTGTTTTTTATTGTCGCTTGACACTGTCACATCTAACCTCCACCTAAAGGAGTCAATATTCAGAGAAAAGCCAACCCTGGATATATACTCATTAATCCAGATTCAGTGAGAGACTGGGAGATTCAAGTGTGATATGGTTCTGACCGTTTCCACAGGTCATACTTTATTTAAGCACAGGTAACAGAGGATGCCTAAAACCATACCTGCTGGGCGCCTGGGTGGCTCAGTGGGTTAAAGCCGCTGCCTTCGGCTCAGGTCATGATCCCAGGGTCCTGGGATCGAGGCCCACATCGGGCTCTCTGCTCAGCGGGGAGCCTGCTTCCTCCTCTCTCCTCTCTCTCTGCCTGCCTCTCTGCCTACTTGTAATCTCTCTCTCTCTGTCAAATGAATAAATAAAAAAAAATCTTTAAAAAATAATAATAAATAAAAAATAAAAAAAATAAAACCATACCTGCTGCCTCCAGTCATTTTCCTTCCATGCTGCTATGGTTCCTCTAGTCAGTGCGTAGCTGAAGTAGCCGGTTCATTTGGTGTGACCTAAGTCACAAAGAATCTTTCTTTATCGAAGTCACTATGCAAAAGATAAGTACAATGGATACTTTTATCTATGATATCTCCAAAGCAATTTCTCCATTTTGTAAGCTTTTATGCTATTCTATCAATTTTTTCCCAAGGGAAGTAGAAGGCCCTCCAATTAAACCATTAAAATCTTGATAGACAAAACAATTTAAATCACATTGTGAGAAATGAGCAAGATGTTTTAACTGTTCCTGTCTCTTTCAACAAACTGTTAGGCTAAGAAAATCATTTGGGGAAACCAAGGGTATTCACCCAGACCAATTCTGGAATAAGGGTGTGCTATATTCTTAGACTCATCAGCCCACAAAAGTACTTTCCTATCTTAGTTAAGTTGATGTACATTTTGTTTCCTCACCACAGCAGTAACTCAAAAGAAAACTTATGAGCATCTGAAAAACCACAGAATTTCATTACCTTAATATCAGCAATACACTCCCTTATATTTGAAAGCAAACAACTTTACCTCTTTTCTTTACACATGCCTATTGTTACTGAGCAATTTTAAGAAATTGTTAACTCCAAATAGATGGATATTTTATTGATCACTGAGTTGGTGCCAGGTACCAAGTAGATCCTTTCTCTTTAGTCTCACAGAGGGGGAAAAAAAAAAAAGAAAACTTACATTATAGAAAAAGAAGCTGATATTTAGAAAAGCAAAATTCCTTAGCCAATAAATGATATAAATGGGATTTGAACTCCAATCTCCTAACATCCCATGTTCTCCTAACATTTCTGTTCTTCCTCAGGTGCCTCAATTAATTTTGTATTTTATTTATCTAGAATAGATACTGTAGAAATAGAAATAATAGAAAATATTATAGGGTGCCTGGGTGGCACAGTCGGTTGGGTGTCTGACTTCCATTCAGGTTATGATCCTGAGGTCCTGGGATTGAGGGCCAGTAGGGCTCCCAAGCAGCCAGGAGCCTGCTTCCCCTCTCCCTCTGCCCCCCCCCCCAACTCATGCTCTTTCTCTCTCTCTCAAATTAAAAATCTTTTAAAAAAGAAAATAGTAGAATAGATATAGAACTAATAGAAAGTCATAGAATTAAAATAAAAAAGACTATCTGTGGAAATCAGGGAACTCCACCTAGAAACACCTCAGTCCCAGGATCACTCCTTAGTTCCAGGTCAGCAGCCTCTAGCCTCACTCCTTCCTTTCTGATGCTCTTCAGGGTTTCTTTCTCGGATGCCAGCTGTGGCAGGAAACTATACTGCCTACCACCACCACCTCAGATCCAGGTAGGGATGGTTGCCTTTGAAGACAAACACAAAGGCCCTTTTTATTTAGAAGTATCATTGTTAATCACTGTGGGGAAACTGAAACAAGATTTGAACATTGGCTAGTTGCAAAGTTTATAAACTTCTAACAGGAATGGTCCAGGCTTTCACAGACTCACTTCAGATAGGAATTAGTTTTGTTTAAGGTGGAGCTCCCTTATCACTTCCTTGCGTTCAAGAACACCCTGTAGCTGTTTTCCCTGCGAATGAATGAACAAATCAGGATTGAAAATTTCATCAAGGCAAATCTGTAGGCAACTTCTTTCTCCAGGTGGACAATTTATACCTTTAAGAACCTTCAACTGCATTTTATTTGAAAGGCCTATGCCCTATCCAGCAATGATCTGCTCTAAGTATTCCCTCACAATTCAATAAAGAAGAAAAAAGTTGAACAAACAGTAAAAAACAAATTTACTTCTATTCAACAGATAAGAACTTTCCTTGCACGTAGAGAAATGAATTTTCTTTTCATCCATTTAACAAGTTCTTTAATTCTCCCTTGGGAAGTTGACTCTCATTGAGCATTAATAGGTTCACTTCTCAACACAAATAAAAAGTAAAAGCAATACTCCAAAATAAAATATGGAAACCTTTTTTGCCTGAAACAATAAAGTCAAGTTGAGTTGGTTTAAGTTTACAAATTATGACTAGTTTAACTAGCAAAAAATTCAAGACCACATTGTTTTAACTATCATTATCTTCATAAAAGGTCAACCACAGATTATATCCTGACTTTTACTGGTAGTGATTTTGGGCCACTTCATGGTGAGATACCCAGTAAATCTATGAGAATGAACTCTATGGAGCAATAAATAACTAGAGTTCCTTTTGATGGGTTAGCCCTCAGAGGTCTCCCACATTGCTCATTTAATTATACTGTTGCCCTTCATCTTTATCAAGTTTCAAAGTCCTCTAGCATATAAGTATATAATAAAAGGAAATGCTAAAGAGAGTGTAGAAATGTGTAGTAAGTAGAGTATGTGGCTATGGAAAGCTGTGTGATACATTTCTCAAAAGTTAAAGTACATAACATTTGACACGGTAGATTTAGAAGTCATTTTCAGGGTACAAACTACTTTTCAGTTTTGTCAACCAAAAAAATAGAGGGTTGAACCAGATGATCAATGACGTCCTAGGGGCTATAATCTTTGTATTTGATAGTGATTAGCTTCCATTCTTAGATTTGGAGCTGGGTGTGAATAGAACTGCTGCTTTACTAGATCAGATTTAATTTTCATTCAGGCACAGTGTTGATGCAGTCCTGATATTTTGGCTTTGAAAGGAAAAAAAAATTAGTAACTTGAGCTATCCAGGTTGGTTCTCTTTTTTGACTGTCCTGCTTTCTGTTGGTCATGTAGTCATAGGCTTTAAAGCACAGCTTTACTACCAGTTATAGAACTAGATTACCTATTAGATTATCATTAAATTATCCATTAATTCCTTTCCAATATAGATATTGTTTTCTTTTTTTTTTTTAAGATTTTATTTAGTTATCAGAGAGAGAGAGGGAGAGAGCACAAGCTGGCAGAGTGGCAGGCAGAGGCAAAGAGAGAAGCAGGCTCCCCGCTGAGCAAGGAGCCTGATGTGGGGCTCGATCCCACGACCCTGGGATCATGACCTGAGCCAAAGGCAGCAGTTTAACTGAGCCACCCAGGTGTTCCTAGTATTGTTTTCAATCCACTAATAAATCACTAAGAACTTTTATTTTGTAGATGTCATTATTAACACAACATAACCTGGGCAATGATGATCAAACTACTTATCAAACACACACACACACACACACACACACACACACACACACACACACACACATACACACAAAACGCTAAAGATTAGCCTAGTTAGCACGTTGTATATCTATTGCTTTCTATTGGAGAGATTTTTTTTAATCAATAGTTACCATTAAAAAGAGTCAATTTAAATATAAGGCCAAATGATATGAAATAGGGAATAATAACCATTTCAGCCTTGTCTTCCATTCCAACGTTTTTACTTTTAACTCTAGGGAAAGCAAATAACTACATGTAGTCCCCCTACTTGTGCTAGGCATTGGGCTTACTGCTTTCAGACACTCTCTTTTCATTAAATGCAATTAATCTTTCCCCATTTTGATGAAAACTATTGATCATTATCTTTGGAGGAATCAGTGATAATCTTTTGGTCTCTTTAAGCCACTTTATTGCCATAAATCTAATTGATTTTCGTAGAGGTAGAAATAAGAGGAAGAAGGAATAAAAGAAGCCAGGAAAGGCATTCTCAGGTGCTAGAGCTTGCAGAGTCACAGGATGAGAAAAGTAGGGATGCCGGGCCTCCAAGTCTTAGGCCTGGCGGCCTATGGCCAGGAAGAGGAAGGCCCCATAAAAAAAACCCTGGGGCAGGGCACAGAGTCAACGGGGAGGAATAAATCATTAAGCCACACTCTGTAAAGATCTCCAGAGCAAGTCACCAATGTGCCAACTAATGCTTGCATCTTTGCATCAACACTGAGACTCTGAGTAATTAATGTGACTCAGAACTTTCTAGATCTTTTCCAGAAAGTTTTACCTGCTTTCTGGATGTAGCTGCAGGATATGTTACCTGTCCTGGAAAGCCTGCCCCTCTTCAAGTCCTCTGAAATTAAATTAGAACCCACTATTATGATATGTTCAAAAAGAATCACTTTTATATACAAAGTTAACTGCTGTATTTGCCCTTTCAAACTTGTTTGTAAGGTCAATTTTCTCTTTATGCAATTGTTGCTTCAAATCCTCCCTTGTTTTTATTGTTCATCTGTAAAAAATCCACATCACAAAAGAGAAGACAAGAATCTTTAAAACTATTTGCAAACCACTTGGTCTTAATTTTTAGGATTCATTTCAAAATACTATTTTACATCTTATATTCACTTCCCCTTATGATGTCCTTTCTTTTGCTACCAATACAAGTTCATTTTAAAGGTCAGTTAGCTTGGGCAGATATTCCCGCCATACAAGTTTCTCATCCTTGTGTTCTTCACTGACACACATTAAACCAGGAGAAGGTAACTAATGGTATCAAACAGCATATATGATTATATCACTTTTCAATATATATCCTTAACTCTCAATTTGCAAACTACTAAAGCATTAGTAATTTTATACTTCTGGTCCAGTCCAGTGTCTTACCTATGTCTCTGCTACCCAATGTCTTCTGTCTGGACTTGAATAAATGGGAAGTTGCTCACCATCTACCATCCTAGAGCGGGCCACAAAGTTGCTCTAGCCACCTTCTTTTTCTTTCTTTATCATTTGCTCTTCAGATTTTAATTCTTATGCCTCAAGAGGTCAAAAGGCTGAATGTTTAAGAGCAACTCTTCATAAGTTTCCTCCACTTTTTTTTATTTCTGTCAACATGGTAATAATGATGTGCCATTTCAGAAACATTCATTTTTTTGCTTAAATGGTTGTTGTTTTTCTCCTAGAGTGGAAGTGTACACAGTGGGCAGGGCCGACTTTATTATCATTGGTTCCAAGAAGATGCTTTGAGGTCAAGTCACTGAGGAACAGCTGGAATGGAGGAGTCTGTACCTGAAAGAATAAGGCCAAAATCAGTCCATTCTTGCAAACTACCACAATATTTAAAAGATAATTGTTTGGGGGGCTAGGGTGCCTGGGTGGCATAGTTGGTTAAGTGTCCAGCTCTTGATTTTGGCTGAGGTCATGATCTCAGAGTCATGAGATTGAGCCCCCATCAGGCTCCAAGCTCAGCATGGAGCCTGCTTGAGATTCTCTCTCTCTCTCTCAAATAAATAAATAAATAAATAAATCTTTTTAAAAAGATAATTGTTTAGGTCTTTCTAGCCCTTTAGTCATTAAAATGAAGGTGGCTAGACAGTTCAGTCAAAAAAAGGAGAGGAAGACATATAATGGACTACTCAGAAACAATTGAGCTGACATTTATCAAAAGATTTTAATGCTATGGGAACATTTTTATGATAACTAGCTAAAGAAAAAATTCATACAAAAAATGACCAGATATGAATTTGTCATAGTTTCATCAAACTCCTCATATAGTAGATAGTTTGTCTTTCTGCCTTTTTAGACTTCTATGTAGATGATGAGCCTTCTATGATAAGCATGTATTCCTTTGGTTGTATGGGGAAACATTTTTATAAAAAGAAAATTAACAATGAGAATGATCATCATCATAATTCATATTTCAAATACTTATGTGTCATTCAATTTACCTGTATAATCATAAATCTTTATAACAAATGTTGTAAGGGAAACATCATCTCCACATTACAGAAGGTAAAACCGAGTTTCAGAAAGATTAAACAACTTTCCAAGGCAACAAAGGAGGAAATCGGCAAAACTTAGATTCAGATACAAATTAGTCCTTTTTCAAAGACTGTTCTCTTTCCATTATACTATTAAGGGCAAGAATAATTCATGTAGTTCCCACTTTCATGATACATTTTGAAGAAATACAGAGGAAGAAAAATAGGAACCAGTCAGATTAAGGATGAAAAGGGATAGTATTTACAGAGTTTGGAATGGATCCAAAGTCTCATGGAACCAATATGCAATAAGAAACTTGATTCTGGGGGAAAAAAAAATTATAGGATTTGCCTTAGGCAAACCATCATGATTTATTATTAAATTACTTTTTTAACTGTGAGGGAACAAAAATGAGCCTTATTTTTAAAAACCCATTATTCTATGTGAACTGATTTAGCATATTACTACAGATAGATATATTTATTTAAAAAAAATTTCCTCTGACAGTTCCAAAATGGGTCATTTCTGGAAAAAGTCAAGTCTATTCCTACAATTGAAAAAAAAAAAAACTACTTTGACTGAGTGGAGAAACTTATTTGTCATTGATTCGTGATGTACAGAGTAAATTTCAGCTTCAAGTTATTATTCTTTCTAAAGTAGTCTGGTCTCTATCAGTGGTTTGAAACTTCCCAGATATAGGGCATAACTAGTTTTGCAAGAAACTGCACTTTTTTTCCACACTGTTATTTTAGTATTACTAAGGCAGTGTATGCATAATGTTTTTTAATATAGATTTATAGCTCTTTGTGTATTAATGAGGGTTTTTCAGAATTTAACCTTGATGTATCCAAAGCAATTAGAAGATGGTGACTGAAAAAGAGAGAATTGCCAAAATTAGTAAGTTTGTACATGAACAAGAATGAAATGAAAGGTAGCACAGAATTAAATCTATTTTCTTACAATTGACAGGATTTTGGTATTCTAGACCTTTGGGGAGAAGTAGGATTAAAAATAGGAACATTTGAAATTGATTATTGGAGAAACAATTGGTGTTATAGACCTAAACTCACCTGTATTTCATTTTTAGTGTTCAGAATAAAAGATATTCATTTCGAATCCTTGTTCACGAAGTCTTTCAGTCAACACATACTTACCGAACGCCTGGATGTCCCAGCGGAGGCAGCTTCGGGTGTGCGCTGCCTGCAACCTTGCTTCACGGTCAGGAGGGTCCAGTGCTTGTTTTAGTGTTTTGCTAATGTCATCTTGAATTCTTAGAAATATTTGAGTGAGGGATCCCATATTTAAATTTTGCCCTGGGTCCCACAAATTTTGTGCTAGGTACTGGATACATACGAAACAACAGCAACATAATTCCTTTCCTTGCATCATTTCTAGAAATAATAAAAGCATTATACAATGAACGGACAAGATGTTATTCATTACTTGATAAGGAAAGTACAGAGTGAATGTCGTGAAGATGGACAGTTCAGAAGATCTATTATGCTCTTTAGAAAAAAAAGTGAAACGCAAAATCTAATATCAAAATGATAATGGACATATACATCTACTTTTTCTCATTGCTTCAATGTTTCCATGACGAGAGCTAAAATCCAATGATTTTGTGGTTCATCTCTTAAATTCTGCTGACCTTTATCTTGCAATAGTTAATATACTTAAGGGAAATCTAGGACATCACAAGCCAGAACCATATCTGTGGCTTCTTCTGTCCTTGACTCTGCAATTCTTATTCACAATGCTTGATCTTGTGGTAAAATAAGGTTGTAATCTGGGGTTGCAGTTTTGGTAATGTTCAAAAGATGAGTCCAAAAAAACACTATCATTAGCCCTTGTCATGTGAAGTCAAAAAATACCTTGTCCTTCATAGCTCAGGGGAAAGTCTGAGCATATCTGCTTTTAGTGTTCAAGCTGTTGGGTTTTTAATACTGTGCTGGGCCTTTTCAGGTTGTTAAAGGGAAAAAAGATACTCTCAACATGATGGAGGCCATGACTATTTACTGCAGGAATAAACAAGAGAGGAAGCCCAGGAAATCTTTCCAAAAACCTTGGCTTCCTGGTGCCCTGAAAACAGTACTGAATATACGATCCCATTTAGAGAATGCTGGTGTCAGGATTCAACTCTGTGTCACTTGGTAAAGTTACTTAACTGCATTAATGGCTCCAACCTATTGCAAGCTCCTGATAACATTCTTTGTCTTTGAGTACCATACTGCTTTCTATGAGGATTTTTGCATATTTTATATTCATAAAATTCACCAGGAGATAAAAAATGTGATTTGAAAAAGACTCACCAGGAAAGAAAAATTTCCTTTGATTATTCCCTCACTTTATCTGGCATGAACACTAGCCTCTAGGGAAAAATCCCACATCGGACCATCTCACAGGCTGCTGGCCATCATACAGAAAGCTGCCCTTGACTCAAATTCCAATCTCTGGTTCAAGCTAGGGTTCCAGGATCAACTGGCCACGATGTGACAATCTTTACCCTTTGCTCAAAAGAATCTTGGGGGCAATCGTCTTCAGAATATCACTGATGCCTTAAAAAAAAAAAAAAAAAAAA